>JAGDQP010042000.1:0-16697 GCA_022664845.1 Lepisma saccharinum | reverse complement strand
GCATTAAACATTTCTTAACTTATTTCGTAAAAACTTATTAATTTCCTCTTTTAATTATTCAGGAGGTATTGATGCCGAGCCGGTATTTCACAGATAGGGCTAAAAATTGTACCAATTTTGTGATTAAATTCTGTGACCGATAGAGAAGTCTCACCGACCTAACATATGACCGCTATTTTATTTATGAATTATGATAATATCTGCCGCAGAGACGATAGTCAGATCTGGAATCCGAGTTTCCAGTTCAGATTTGCCACTCTCCCTTTTCCCGGTCTGTTGGATGGTTTATTTTTATTTGTCCTGTTTAAGAAAAAGAAGCGGATTAATTTCTTTGCTGTCCCTCTGAACAATTTATGTTAAGTACTCCCCACATTTTTCATTAAATTTTCTGGTAATAATTTTTAGGTATTCTTAAAATATATGGCTCTAATTATTTTCTTTGAGTTGCTGGCATTGTGGTTTACTTGATATTATATTTTCTCAGGGAAAATACATCATATTTTTTTCAGTTGCGTCAAGTTTTGAGCTATACAATTTGAGGTATTCTAGTTTACATTATTTATATTTTACAGTGGGAAGCCGTATTTTAGGTATTGTTCACCAATCCTGGTTTTCGAGTACGTCTTTTTTCTGCACAAGAAGTTGCACTTCTACTCTTCTGTGCTTTTTTGGGGTCTGTTTTTATCCCCTGTGGTTTATGCAACCCCTCATAGCTAGTTAGCTGTGCCGGTAATTCTATTTCCCATAGTTGGCAACCCTAGACCTACAACGAAGAGTGCAAACAAAGTTCTAGTTTTTCTCAGTAAAATATTGTTTAAACGAATTATATCGCCAGTGTTGAAGAATAACTTTAATGCTCCTGTGAGCAGGAATATAACTAAAGTACCAGTATATTGAAGTCCGACACGCTACCATATCGCTGCTCAGGCATCACACACCTGTCCTAACAAACTAACTCTTTCTATATCAACTTGCGAACTAGAAACGTTTATAGTTACTCGTATATGAATATTACAAAATAGATCATCAATGATTGTGAATTATAGAATTTAGAACAACGTTTAATCATTGTACATATTTTTGGAGTTGTGGCTGTATTATTATTTTTTCGGTTTCTGAACATTTCCTGTGCTTACGGCAAACCAGTCAGTTACAAATAAATGACTTGAAACCCAGTCTGCTTTGTTTAATGGAACATAGCACAGTATCGGTACACAAAGTCTGTTCTGATCTTTAGAACATAAAATTATGTTACCCTAGTTACAGACGAATCATACGAAGAACTTTTAATATGATATTAATTATTATTTTGAACATGATTAAAATCTTGTCGTATCATATTACTGTATAGCTAGGTAGTTATAATGTTGGGAAACGTGACTTCTAATACTTGTTCTATATGAGTAGAACTCTAGTTAGGAATCGTTGGGGTCTGGTACGTAAGCCATCAAACAACTAACTGGCCGACCATTGTTCGAGACTTTCTCTGTAACAGGTGTGGGAAAAGTCAGCATACAGTGAATTTGCTTTTCTCCACCACCACGTGTTACTATGCACCAAGAGTGGGAAGTAGAAACTCAAGTTTACTATCAGTATTAGACAAACGACTTAATACTTCAGTGTTGGATGAACAACAATTGTTTGATTTATTTAAACTTTAGTTTGAAATAAGCACACAGCTTTTAAGGATAGAACCAGTATTATCGTGGAACCGAAACACGATACAGTTTGCATACTAGGGGGAGAGCTGTATCAAATATCGCGCCCGGACGGATGGGGGCAGTTATTGAACAGCATGATAAGTTTAAGATTACTGGATCAAATGGCACAGAACATATTATCGGTTTATTGTTTTTTCTTAATTTCCCCCTGAGATAAACGATAACGCTTTTAGTGACGATAAAATGTTCAAATTGTTTGATTTGAAAGTGATCAGTAAGATTTTGTTTCACATGTTTATTAAATATTTCTTTATTGCCCTGTGGCAACTCAGGTTCAAGCTGCACGGGGAAACAAATAATGAGCAAGTATACTAAAATACGTATAGATCATATTTAAATGCTATTAGTACGTACTACAGGATGGAACATCAAGCCTGGTGCGTATAGTGGAAACCCTGATATAGCATACGTAAATGAAGCTGTTTAGCACATACGACATGTACATACTGATCATCTTCATCATCACTGTACATACGCATAATCAAGAAGTAACGTACGTACAACAGCAACAACCATGCTTATAAACGAATGTATCACACGTACAACATGACATTCCTTACAGTAACAACATATGTATAGCATAGATGTATTATAAGAATTCACGCAAAAGAGAGCCAAGATGCCCCTAATAATCAAGAACTTGGTAACACAGTGCACTACCCAGAGCATTCCACTGTTCACTCTTGACAAGCAAACATACTGATGCGGCACAAGAGAATTATATTTTCTCTTCCGTCATGATTAGAATGTCAAAAAAGAGCACATTTTAATTTTGGCCTCTCAAGCTAGATTATTTTGGAAAATATCGATGATATAAAAGTGAAATTTTGTCTGTGAAAAGTGTTCCAAAAGTAAAGAAATATCCTTAAATTATTAAATTGATGAAGGAAATGGAAGTGAAACGAAATAAACACAGCTCCATATCGATACGCCACTATTCCCAGGAACAATGTTTATGCATTTGTGTTTCATTTCTTCAGTTATTTCAAAATGAAATGTTTCTTTTTCAGGCTATTGCATCATTATCCCACATCAGTACCAAATACTCCTATCTGACTGAATTCAGGCAAAACTGACTGAATTTATAAATGTATTTTTTTAAAATTCTATTTCCAGAATGATATATTATACAAACTCCTTAGTATTTAAGAAATTTAATCAAGATTCAACATGGCAAATCTTAAGATGGAGGCCCTGAACGTAGTGTCTTCCACGCAGTACCTACTACTGTTGTGTATCCTTTCCATATTACAACACTTTCGGATCACCTAAACAAAAAGAATTTCACTTTTATATCATCGATATATCCCAAATTGCGTTCGAGTGGCCACAATTTGCACCTGCACATACTTTGACATTCTAACATGATGGAAGAAAAAATATATAGGTCTTTTCTGCCCCATCTCAGTATGTTTGCCTGTGAGACAAAACAATGAAGGAGAACTTGAGTTCATACTTTTTTCGTGTTAAACTAGGATTAACTTGTTAGACATTATACTAAGAGAGCAAACCGACTTCCGGAAATAAACGTATTTTACAAACCTACTACAAGTCAGGAGGTTTTCACACAGACTTGGTACATCCAACTTGCTTCCAAATACCTCCCTGATTGTAAATCAAGGATTACGTCTGAAAAGATTTTGTATAAAAATTGAAAAGAAACTAAGAAAGATACCAAAAGAAAAAGCTCCACCCCATCCAAAAGTTATATTTCCAGTAGAATAGTAGTAAAACTATTGCTGATACCGCTCATAAAATTCATTCTTTCTTATCTTATCTCACTACTCAATCAATGAAATCAAACTGAATAAACTAATTCAGATTTTCTGAGAGGGGATCAAAAGGAAATGTGACAGAGAGAACTGATGATGACAATAGGATCACCGGCCGACCCCATAGTCGTGCGGTTTTGGGAGTTAAGCCAGCTACTCGAAGGTCCCGGGTTAGAATTCCGGGTGGGGCATGAATGTTTGTTTGTGGATTAGTTAATAAAATAGCATTACAATATTACAATTTTACAACAACTACCGCTAATCACAACGACCGAGTAACTTGAAACTATACCTAACACAAGCAGACACAAAATCATTGTCAATGTACAATATCTGAACAAGAGAGAACCTAACATATTTAGCGTCTTGCCAAAATACACAAGCAGCAAAGAGTAAACTGGCACTCACACACCTTAAAATGGCAGTTTTGAGAAGCGCAGTATTTGAGCATTCCCAAGAGATAAAAGAAAGGAGAAGAATTACAGGAGATTTAAACCACTAAATTTCTCAGTTGACGAATGGTGTTACACAATTACGAGTAGCTGGAAACCATCAAATAAACCGAAAAAGTAATAAAGAACTTCAGTACCAAAAAGGAAAATGGCGAAGCCACAATTAATGTACCAGAAGTCAAGCAACAGAGAGCTGAGAAAACAACAACAAAAAAAGGATGACCACAAAGTAAGATGGATAGCAAAGTGAAAAAAACTACAAAGAAAATTAACTATTAAGACCAATAAGTAAAACATGGTTCCAAAGGTAGAGTTTTAGCTAATAAAACTACTAGGCAATGGGTAATCTCATACAGAAATCCACTAAATAAAGTCCGTAGGAACCTATTTGATGGAATCTATAAATACAATGCAGGCATTACACACACAAAATTAAGGCCCGTTGTTCTATATACTAATCTCACACTTAACGGAAAGTATACACATATAGCACACAAAGTGCATACAATACCAAAAAATACGAAAAGGAAAATACTAGCAGATAGTGAGGGTGCACCGCGATCCACCATAACTCCTGAATGATATAATTGATCTAGGGGATACATTTTGATAATACTTTGGTAAACTTTGTTTGTATATGGGCCAGTCTAGTAACTTTGGACTTCGGCCCGTCACGATTCGCCTTTATTTTTATTTATTTTGTTTATAGCCACACCCCTCCTAGCCACACCTACCTCTTTGTCTTCTTGACACATCTTTGTTTCGAGTACCTGAGGAGTACATTCGAAAAAGGATTCTCCACAAAGTTGGGGTAGGCCATTTTCCGTTTCGTCTCCCCATCTCGATCACTGCTCGGCATAGAGGCACGGAGTCGATAGGACATGTTTGCTCAAAGTTAATGTTATTGGGAGGGATATAGGGGATATTTATAATAGCCCAGTTTCCGGCGGACAAACCGTGGCCCTATTTCCGCGATTGGGGGGAATTAACTTTCTTTTTTTCTTTTCATATACATTGTTTACATAAAAGAGACTTGATTAAGTATTACAATTTACAGCATAGTTTAATTTTTTTCTGATTCATTTATGTATTTATTATTATTATTATCATTGTTATTATTTTTTCTCAATTCATTAATTAGTTGGATTCTATAAATATGCTTATTTACCTGTAGCTTCTGTTTTATTTAAATTTCCATTCATACTCAATCATTCCCATTATTATTCTTTTCATTACTTATTCTTTACTAATTATTCATTCTAAGTTTGTTTATTCATTTACTTATTTATTCTTTACTAATTATTCATTTCGCGTTAGAATATGCGATTTTAAAAACTTAAGGGGACAAAAAGGGACTATCATTGAATGGTTTGAATCAACTGTTTGTATACGCGGATGATGTAGATTTAATAGGGGACGATATAGATGCACTACATAGCAACACCGATGTCTTAGTAGAAGCGTGCGATGAGATAGGTCTACAGGTAAACATAGATAAAACAAAATATATGATATCAAGCCAAAGCACAGGGAATGAAGGAATTAAAAACATAAGAATTAGGGATGAGGTCATAGAAAAAGTAAACAAATTTAAATACTTGGGAGCATACGTAACAAGCAATAATGAGGACACGGAAGAAATAAAAAGTCGCTTAGTATCGGGGAACGCATGTTTCTACTCAGTCCAAAAGCTTCTAACATCGCGATTAATATCAAGGAAATTGAAATTAAAAATATACAGAACTGTTATTCTGCCTGTAATACTTTACGGTTGCGAAAGTTGGAGTACGACCCTAGCAGATGAAAATAAATTACGTGTATTTGAAAATAAGGTTTTGAGAAAGATATATGGGCCGAAACGGGACGAGATGACTGGAGAGTGGAGGAGACTGCATAATGAAGAACTCCACGGACTTTACGATTCACCAGATGTTGTAAAAATAATGAAATAGAGACGACTAAGGTGGGCAGGGCATGTAGCTCGGATGAGGGAAAAACGAAGATTATATTCTATCCTGGTTGGAAGGCCCGATGGAAAGAGGCCATTGGGAAGACCGAGACGTCGTTGGGAGGACAATATTAGAAGAGATCTTCGAGAAGTAGGTGTTCGTGATGAAAACTGGCTTGATACTGCCCAGGATAGAATCCAATGGCGGCGATGAACTTGCGAGTTCCATAAGCCATAGAGTTAGTTAGTTAGTTAGTTAAATTTATTTATTTATTTACCTATAGAGTTGTTATTACTGATACAAAATTATCCTACGTATATATATTCCCAATACTACTATATGATACTATTTCTATTCCGACACTAGCTTACTATCCCTAAAAACACTCATATCAATCATCCCCTCCAAAACATATTATTATTATTTCCTGGTATTCTACTAATTTTTATTTACAAGACACATTGACAATCACATACAATTACAACACATTCATACATTCATTCATACATCTTAAGATTGGTGTTGATTGGTAAAGTTGATTCAGGCCCCTGGGCAGCGGGATCTCTCCTCCAGTTCTGTCGATCTTGGCTGATTCCAGGGGCTCCTCCGCTTCTCCTCTCCATATCGTTGAACCAAACAGCACTTAGAACTATTCCACACACTGTTTCACTAATTTCCTTCACACGCACTTTCACTTAGAACGCTATTTGCTGTTTATCTGCCATCCAGATCTTAGGAGCTGTCCTGACTCTCAGCCGGCAGCAGCTCGGGGGCTTTTAATATTATTTATTAAATTCCTAATTTATTCGTACATTTATACTTGTCACGTCAATCTTTCGAAGGAAAGCAATGGCCATGACCGTGGAATTGATGGAAAATCCACAAAGTTCGCATGAACCGTGCTTTTAATTCCTTTTTAATTATTCCAAGCATGTTTTTACAATCACGTATACAAGACACGCTCACAAATCAAGACGCACGAACACGACAAGAACGAACAGTACGGTTTTCGATCACGCATTACTTACAGTATATACAGTTGCTTAAGTAGTTCCGGTTTATGTAATTTAATTTGTAATTCCTCTTCTAATTCCTATTTACCAATCTTCTTTTACACATGTGTGAGATTTTCGCGGCAAGTAGATCCAGCTAGTTCCATAAGTCTTTGTTGTTTATCATATCCCGAATTGTATGCTCTTGTAAATATCGTATTAAGTCAATAATCTGTTGCAATTCTGTTCCCTGATCGTTTATTTGATTGTTGGGGCACTCAAGAACTACGTGCTCCGGTATTGATTCTTGATCACACTCGCATTCCGAAGAGTCCACCAAGCTAAGTTCAAATAATTTGGCCCTATAAGGGCCGTGGCCGGTTAGAAATTTTATGTACCTCACTTGGCTTCTTTTCCTTACAGTGCAGTCTAGTTGATACATTATCAATTATTCTAAACAATCTTCTAGACTTACTACTCTCTTCCCAAAGACTTCGCCATTTTCTTACTATAATTTATTCTGTTACTGCTCTACAATTTGGCACTGTTCCCAAGATTTTTGTGACTCTAATTAACTTTATTTTTTAAACTAATACATTGATGCTGATTTGATAACTTCCAGATGTAGGAGCATTATTACCAACATAATATTCAGAGCTATACCGGGTGTAGTCCGATAAGCGCCTGATTTCCTCAGTAACACAGATCTCTGCCCACTATCCAATTTTTCAGCCGACTTTTTATTTTCCGTCAGCCTGTGTGCCCAAACACTTTCACCATAAGTGCCTATTGAATTAATAATCTGTCCATGGTATAACCTTATATATTTCAACGGTAGTTCATACCTCGTTCTTGCTAATGTTGAAATTTTATTGGCAGTTTTAACTATTTTCTTCATTTTTGTTTCTACATGTTCAATAAAATTTAGTTTCTCATCTACGATTACTCCTAGATATCGAAATGATTTAGCTCGTTTTAAATTTTAATTATTTTATTTAATGACCAGGTTTCAGTTAAAAACAGCTAACTTATTACTCTTACACTAGTTGTATATTGTTGTGAATACTCTCTCCGATTTAGTTTCTATTTCTCGTCACGAGTCCACTTTAATCAATATGGCAACGTCATCGGTGTAGGCAATTATGGGCATTACCTCTTCATCTCGTTTATTTTTTGATACAGGGATCGATGCATATATTCCAGAAAAAATAGCCACAGACCGACCCCTGTGGACATCCTTTATTTGGTTTCCTATTTATTTTTTCACCCGGCGCACTCAGGAAAATCATTCTGCCTACACAGTAATCCCCGAGTACCACAATTATATAATTTGGTAATTTAATTTTTTGCAGGTTGACAAATAAGGCCGACCACCACAGGTTGTCGAAAGCTACCTTAATATCAACATATATAGTCAAGACATACTTACCATCCGCCCCCGCACGCTATTGAAGAATTTATTCAACGCATCTTCTGTGGATATGCCTTTCCTGAAACCAAATTGAGTTTTATCTTCAGCTAGTCCCTCACGAGCCGCCTGCAGTCTATTTTTTATACTTTTGTCGAAGATCTTGCTGACTACGTTTAGGAGGCAGATGGGACGATATGATCTAGGATTACATCTTAGCTTTTCTTGGCTCATCAAGAATATTTCTAAGTTTGCCATCTTCCATCTAACCTTAAATTTTCCTTGCCTTAAGCATTCCGTGAGGAGCCTTGCCAGGTACGGAGTCCATACGTCTTTGGTCTCCTTAAATATTTCTGATTTGATTCCATCGGGTCCCTGACCTTTTTTTTAGGGTTCTAATAGCCATCTCTACTTCAAAATTTTATATAGTTAAGTCTTCCAATTTTTTTGTTTATTTCTGTATTCGTTTTATCTAAAATATTCTTCATTTCTCTTCTAGTTTCATTATGTTCTTCCATTTCAATCTCCTCTTGATTTGCCGGTATCAGTTCCTCTATAAGCAAGTTTGCCGAGTCCTGCCTAGTTTCCATAAATGTTCCATCATTTTTTTTAAGTTGCTAATGTTGTTGGGAAGGTTTTCTCCATACAAATTTTGTATGGAGAACCCCGTGAATCTACCATTAAATCCTCCTTGACAAACATGCCCCAGGATTCTTTTTTGCGTGTTATTATCGTTTCCTTATATTCGTTTTTGCTGTTCTATATTCTTCTAATTTTCTGTTTCTAAGCTCCGGTTCCCGCGCTAGTTGTTAACTTTTCCTCTTTGCTCTGAAAATTCTCCTCATCCTCTCTAGTTCTCTGCACCATCAGGGAGTCTTGATGTTCTTCTTTGCTTCCCCCTGTGGTGGGCAAGCTGCCCTGATTGCTTGTTTTACAGCTTCTTCCAAATTTATTGCCACCTCATCCTGGACTTCTCCATCCTTCACTTGTGGGAAAAAAACAACTTGTTCTCAAGCTTATCCCAATTCATTTTGTGAATGCTGTACCTGAGGAAATCATCTTCTTCAACTGTGCCCTGTGCTGCATAATGTGCGACTTAATTAAAAATATATAGAGTTATGGTCGCTTGTTGTACGTCCATCAAGTACTTGCCAATTATCTATTTTATTATATAAATTTTGTGTTGCCAGTGTCAAATCAATGTTAGTGTTTGCATCGGTTCTGTTGCTGAAGGTTGGGACTGTCCTTTATTTAATATTAAAATGTTGTTTGCGTGATGAGATTCTCCAACTCTTCTCCACGTCTTCTATCACGGTCATTCCTTACATTGCTGACCCATAACGGAGATTTAGCGTTTGAATCCATACAGATTATTAAATTTTGATTATGATAAGTGTTAATTATTAATTCTAATTTATTTATAAATGGTGTTATCTCAAATCTATATTGACAATACATTCTAACTAATACAAATTTTCCAAAATTGGTTAATAGCTCAGCACATACTGTGTGCTCATCTGTGAGTTGGGTTATTTCAACTAATTGAAAGTTTCTATTTAAATTTATTATTGCAGCTTTGGTGTTTCCACTGCCAGCGACAGTCTGTACCGTTGCTGGTAAATTGATAATCGTTCCTTTAAAAGCGTATGGATCTTGAATACAAATATTGTCTGTCGTTAATTCATCTGCCAATTTCCGTATCTATATCCCTAACATTTTGGAACCTTGTGCATTAATTTGCAGCACAGAGCACCACTCGGGCGGCATGCTAAGTTGGATATTTAGTGTGCACAAAGCAGTGCGTCCAGGATTCCCTCTTATAATGAAGCACCCGGCCATGCGCCCTCACGAAGTCATTATAGACCTCGTTTAGGTTAAAAACTTCCTCTCTTCGTTCGAAGATTTCATCCACTAAGTCCAATAATTCTCCAGGCTCCGTTGGCAGGTTATGTCCCTTGAGAGAAATTCGATCCACTGCATCAGGTGTAGAAAAAATTTATTATGTCACCATTTACAAGAATTCGTCGGATAATGTGCCTGAGAGCGATGGTCAGGACCTGCGGATCCTTGAGTATAGCTAGTGCATATCTTCTTTCCTCTATTTTATATGTCCAATTTTGTTTCTTTATATTTTTTCTTCCGTTGCCACTCCACTTGGGCCCGCCTCCATAGGATCGTCCGCAGTCAGTAGTTTTCCTTCATCCCCTTCATCCTCATAAGGTTACGATTCACCTTTAGCTGTTTAAATGCACACGCATGCCCCTGCCGGCACTCGAACCCGGGACCTTCGAACTGATGGCCTACCGCCGCAGATCGCTCGGCCGTCCGGCCGGCATGGAGACATTTTGAAACTAAGCACCTGTAGCTGGTATAAAAGAAAATCAGGCTTCAAGTTTCGCTTAACACACTGAGAAATACAGATAGAGAACAAAAGCACTACAATATGATTTTACATCAAAGCAATTATTGTTTATTTACACTAAAAGAATAAGTGAATCAAAGTTCTAAACAAAAAGAATTACAAGAATTATTATCTTTAAAAATACAAACAAAGGATTTTTCACCGCTATATTAAAAAACGGCATATGGAATTTAACATCCTTAAAACTAACTTCAGTTTTGAAATCATTGGCATCAAAATCCTATAATTTAATACCAGAATCAGTATATCTATTTAAATTTTAATACAATTTTAACGAAATTCAGAAAAATGGCCACTAGAAAACGTTACCAAGAATGAGAAGCGTTACTCAAGATTGCCAAGCTAGTACTTGAGGATCACATATCAAGAGAGAAAATCTGCAGGGGTATAGGCTGGCTCCATGACTAGTCCCCGCTTGGACCATAAACAGGACCGACGATTTATAATTTTTACTACAAGTGACAACTAATTTTGGCCCCTCCTCTCTAGTTATCACGCCTCCAATTATAACTTTCGTTAAAATGTTTTCATTATTTATTGTATAAACGAGCTTCCATTTTCAGAGGTGGCCAACGATTTTAGCAAGATTTGAAATATAAATTCATGATTTTCATAGAAATTAAGACATTGCCAATAATATGGCGAGATATCAGGACAATATAAATAGACCATTGGAATTTTTATGATTTTACTAAAGCCATGCAGAGATTATGAGGAAAGTGAAACACCAAACATTTATATATGCAGATAATAGAACGCAAATAAAATGAACAACAAATGCTGTTAGAATAGAGAGAATTGGTGATTCAAGTCATGTAATAATACTTGAATGTTAAATATGTATAAAACTAATACGGGAAGGAGAGAAAAAGCTTTCAAAAATATGCACAAACACATAGATAACATACACGATATAATTTATTGGACAAGTTCATGCACCTATTTCAATTTAAGACAAATGTAGATTTGTTGACTCCAAATTTCGAAAAAGTACCTTTCCTGGTTTTGAATTTGCGAATTTTGTTAAAATACTAGGTATTTGCTTCGAACTAGCTCAGTGTATAATTTAGAATTGCCATAGTGACCAGATGAGATAAATGCTCTGGAGATATGATTGATCAAAATAGATTTTGATCTTCCTGAGCTTTGGGAACTCCATTTCCCATTCGCAACCAGTATTAACAATGCCAGTAGAATTCGGAGGGAAACAAAACTATTGGGAAAAATTGTCACAATGTTTCTCAGCACTTCCACAGGAGATCTTCGAGAAGGCAACACAGATGGTAAAGTGAGTATTTCTTGGTGAGGTTCTAGCTTTCCTCTCCACGAGTCAACGCTTTCTGAAGATAAATGCATCTTTCTAAAATCTTCATCATATTCTAATTCTGAAGTTCGGGTATATCATACAAAAGAAAACTAAAACATTTGCCGTGATTTTCCATTCAACCAAACTGTTGCCAGTTTGGAGACAGCTATGACCAGAACCACGTAAAAAGTTCACTTTAAATGAGTGTTTTCATCTTCGAGCTACGGATTTATCGTTCCGTTTCAGGAATATTTCGACAGTGTTTGGCCCGAATGCGTAAATTCCTATATTTTAGTGTATCGTCAGGACTGTAGTAAGACCCATCCATTCATACTAATATACTGAATTCTCTCTTTTATATTAAAGAAGCTTCTCACATGATTCTTCTTTCGTATTAATACGTAGTTAGTATTAGCGTACTCTGATTTTGTTTCTATTCTTACAACTTTGCGCTCAAAATTAATATTTTGCTCTGTGAGGGTTTCAAACTCACGTTGTGCCCACGGATCTGCATGTATTTATCAACTTTTGTCGGAATTTGGCGTTTTCTATTTCCGTTATGTGTCTCTCCGGTTGCTGTCTATACGTGAATCACCGTTCTTTGGCTTCAGCCATCTCGTATAAGTGGATATTTGCTCATTATTTGAATATTTTACTATTTGTCTTTTTGCATTGACAATTTGACCTGTCTTCATTCTTTGCTGCTCGACCTACGATTTGTTTGGTAGCTGTTAAATATTATTTTTTATATTCTCCTGTCTTTTTAGTTTGATTTACGTTTTGAAAAGTTTCTCCGGTTTTTGGTTATTCCGATTTCTCAGTAATCTCGTTTTTCCTTGTTCAAATCTATCATCTGGCTGCTTGTGTGGCTCGACTTCTTTGTGACTCCCGGATATTGTGATCTTTCATATATTTTAATTTTGTCCTTATAACGGCCGAAGAAAAAAGACTGGTGTATAGCAAAACGGAAAACCTCATGCCTTGATGAAACAATGTAAACATACATATGGGTCATTCCACACACATGAGCAAATAAAGCCTAGAATATAAAATAGCAAAGTTAATAGGGAATACAGATAAACCGTTAATAAATCCCAACATTATAATAACAAGAAATAGGATCGGAAGGCGCTGGAAAGCTAAATGCTTATGCTGTGCATAAGAAGTATCTTACGAACTATCTTTTAGCATATAATACTCCTAAAAGAAAAAAAAAAGTATTATTGCTTTAAGAACATGACTTTAGAAGCAGCAAATTGGCTGAATGATTTGTACATAATACTTGCAAAAGCAATAAGCCTTATTATTTAATGTCCTTGGAAATATTTGCTATACAAGTTAGAAGTACATAATTACAATAGTGACGTTTAAAAATTTCTATTTACATGATAAAATTTATCGTAAGTACTAATTTGTTTGCAATTGTAACATACATGTATCTCACCATCAATACAATTTTGTTCGACAAGATATAATGCGATGTTCTAAACTTTTTTTAATGTTCATATATATTTTTTGTTTGGCTAATCTAGAATGTTAAACAAGAACAACATTAATACCGACGTGACGCAGGAAGTATCTGTCTAGCTAAGAAAAATCCTCTCCACATAAGAGTGACAAGACAGAGAAGTCAATCATCGCGTCCATCTCTAAGTTAAGTATACTGTATTTTTTTTAAGAAACAAGAATAAATATATAAGCAATGAAATTGCGATTAAATAATATTTGTTTCGGAAAAGAGAAACGATAAAAAAAACTCAAGAGATTAGACTGTTTATGAAAGGTTTGACTGTTTTATCCGGAAAACTGGCAAAATCGAATTTCTTTACTAGGAAGAAACAATAAAGACGGAGAACTTCAAAAAGATTCCCCTACACATAAAAAATCTCTACAAAGAAAAGTGGTTGAAACGGGTAGGATAACCAAAATAAAGAAAAAATAGGATAAAAGAAATGTTGAAGAAAAAATCGATATAAATGACTGGAGAACAACCAATTCCCTGTTCTTTCTGTTTCCTTTCAACAATTCTCCTTCCTTCAAAGAACCCCTATTTTTTTTTTAAGAAAACCAACGATAATAGAAGAAAGAAAAAGATAAAGAACAACGAACAATAAGAAATCGATGTAGTGATGAAAGAAATTTGAGACTTCGATGTGGAAGAAAGAGGAGTTGATACTAAAATGATCATGTGAGAGTAGTGTACTTCTATAAAGCAAGGGATAAACGTCTTGTTTTCGTATCTTTAGTTCTATTGGGTTTTCTCCCGAAATTCTGCCTTTTCAGAGCGCAAACAACAAGAATGACAAAAGAAAGAGCAATATGGTTTTGAAAAGATATTGGAAAATTGTTCTTGAATCGAAAATAAAACTGATGAAAAATAAGAAACGAGATAAAATTGATGTAATTAGTAGGGGGCAACATTCATCTTACTCGCTATCAATGTAAAATAGATTCCACATGACTTGATCTTTTCCTTATGATACAAACAATACAACATAACTAGGCCTGGCTTAACTGAGATTCGTCACTATACTAACAAGGACCTTGTATTACAAAAACATAAAAGAGATACTTGAATCAGTATAAAAACAGTCGCATTAGGATTTACAGCATTCTTCAGTGTCGAAGATTAGAGGAGTGTGAGATAGTTTTGCAGTAATCACACAAAGACTGATCATATATAATTTTGTTGTTACTAATACTTTCCAAGGCACTTAACCTTCAGCCAATATCACAATTTATCAAAATGTTTGAGAAATATATCAGCATACAAGACGTCACGCATTGTTCTAACAGGAATGACTATCCTCTACAAAGCTCATATTAAAATGCTTAAATTTGAAAAAAATGTTACCTATTTATGAAATTTCTTTCCTTAATTATATATTTGAATTAAAGATAAGGAAGATAACGTTTCTTTAATCATGTTTTGTTATTAATGATTAGCATTTCTCGTAATAATCTAATCATTTTACTATTTTTCAATGAAATTTAATAAAGATCTCTTAATTATTTTAGTAATGGCGTTGATAGATTTCTTTTGATTATTTTTACTTTCTTTCTTTTATTTGTATTCAAAAACGGAGAAATCCCCAGTCTAAGGCAGAGTAAGAAACATGTCGCGACTTGTAGACGCTAGCTTTTGTATCAACACTCGATTTCTAAGGCTCTAATATCCTTATTTAGTAATGTATTTAGATGTACGTTATGACGTATAAGAGCCCTTTGTACTCTATAAATGTTAAGAAGTTCGATTTTTGTTATAATTTCCTTATGTATATGAGCTTTAAGAGTTATTAAGTGCCAAACCCTGTTTTTTTGCTCAAAGAATTATGGGTAAACTTGCATTTTATACTACTGATGATTGTGTGGAAGTTCAGACCGAACTTGTCTTCAGAGGTGCGAACTTCGTGTCTCTCGCACCAATATTTTCGCGGGACAATCGTCAAACATCATCGGAGAATCATCAAACGTCATCGGACAATCATCAAACTTCATCAAACAATTGTCAAATATCATCGAGCATTCGTCAAAACTGTCGTTGGACAGTCGTGAAGGTGCTGTTCATGAACTGTTTTCCGTGAAGGGACAACTATCAAAGTGTGATCGAACAATAATTAAAGCACTGTCTATGAACTGTTTCCTGTGAAGTGACAATAATCAGAGCACTGTGGGAAAATCGTCTGTAGTTGGGCAATTGTCGAAGTGATGTGCAAAACCTTTCCCGTGAAGTGCTATTTGTCAAATTATTAACCACGAATTACACGTGAAAGACTAACTGTCTCATAGCTCGAACTTGTAATTTATACGTGGCATTAGCTAGTTTGTTAATCTCCGTTTCGAAAGTTGAGACGCACGGTGATCCTCATTAGCGAATATCGCTATACGAACGCTCGCCTGGCGAAGTAATCCATTGCTTGGATGTCCGTGATAGTAACAGACGTCAAAGTGATCATAAACAAGTGCCAGTGGAAGTCTTTGTGGAAGTTATAACACATATTAATATTTATTTTAACGTATCTTATTATATTCCCACTTCTGTTGAAATATATGTGCTTGCGAATTAACATTTTAAAACAGTACTTCGTTTAGAATTAGTTTAGAAGGAATCTTGCATTTTTGTACGTAATAAGTCGAACTTCATCGTGCCACGCGCATGAATACATTATTTGAAAAGCTCGATTGGAAAGATTTGTAGAGACAACCTTAGTCATGTTGCATGTTTCAGACGATATTCAATACCTTGGTTATATCTATTACATTAGAAACTAACTTTCTTCGTTTTGCGAAATAAATAGCAATTAGCGTTTGTTTGGTGTAAACATTATACGCTAGTTTACTCATATCAACCCTTGAATGCAGTAAGATCAGTTTCAAGTTGGCTGTATGAACAAGGTGAACCAACCATAGTTTACTTTTGCCTCTTTGGACGGAGTCAATAGTTTCGTTAGTGGAACCGAAGGCGGCGAAGAGTATTCTTCGAGGGACTTCCTCGGTGGAATAGTGATAGTGTCATACTTGTCCCCTTTTCCTTTCTTGCTCTTCATGCATCATTGAATCAACGCAGTGTTGAGGACAACTGTTAACCCTGGAACTAGAGACAAAATGTTACACCTTTCAGTAGTAACTGGGTTCAATAGACGCATGGTGATTTTTCTGCCTTTTTAGCCAATAA
>JAGDQP010041999.1:0-15417 GCA_022664845.1 Lepisma saccharinum | reverse complement strand
CTCTCTATATATATATATATATATATATATACGGATGTTTTCAGGCTTTACTGCAGAGATATACTCACAAAAACGTTGAGCCATGGTGAAAAGTTTGACCCACTAGCACTACACAAAATCACTGCGAAAGTGAGATAACATGTTACAGAAAATTAAGGTCACCTCTGCAATGCACAAGTGTCAGATCAGGTGTTTGAAAATGTCACCATTAACCCCAATACACTTGCGGGCCCGCACCAGCAATGATTGTGTACATTGGGGCGGAGCCTCCCTGTCGCGACGAAGTTCGTCCGCTGCGGCCACAATGCGACCCCGAAGGTCCTCTGGTGTGTTCACCTGACGCGCATATACATTGTCTTTTAACCAGCCCCATATCCCGTAATATATGGATGACAAGTCGGGCGATAGAGGTGGCCATTCAACTGGCCCAAAGCGCCCTATCTACCAGCCTGGGTATAGTGTGTTAAGGAAGCGGGTTACTTTGCGCGTCTAATGGCATGGTTCTCCGTACGCTGAACACACCAGAGGACCTTCGGGCTCGTATTGTGGTCGCAGCGGACGAACTTCGTCGCAACAGGGAGGCTCTGCGCCAACGTACACAATCATTGCTGGTGTGAGCTCGCAAGTGTATTGAGGTTAATGGTGACATTTTCGAACACCTGATCTGACACTTGTGCATTGTAGAGGTGACCTTAATGTCATGTAACATATTATCTCAATTTCTCAGTGATTTTATGTAGTGCTAGTGGATCAAACTTCTCACCATGGCGCAACGTTCTTGTAAGTATATCTCTGCAATGAAGCCTGAAAACATATATATTTGCACAAACTCTTTTATGTACTGGTCATGTACAATCACCTCCTCAATTAATTTACCTTTAATCCTGAAACACCCTGTGTATATATTTATATATTAACACGCCAGCGGCCATAATTGTGAAGATTTTTGAATCATATTTTTATATGTTGTTTCTAGACTTAATAGCTCGGTTAAGTTCGTTAATGAGCAAAATCGGTCGCCATCTTGGATTCAAAATGGCCGCCGAATCCGTTGTTGTATAGAATAGACAGTCTAAACGGATGCAGTTAGAAATATCAAATTTGGTAACAAGGTATTTGTATCTTACTAAAATATTACATGATGTATCCAAAGACGCCATCTTGGATCCAAAATGGCGAACCTAAAAATCCACTTTCCACACAGTTTGAACTAGAGATACAAAATTTGGCATAAAGGTGCATTATGACCAGTAGTTTAGGGAAATATTACAACATTTAAGAAATGTCGCCATTTTGGATCCAAAATGGCCGCCCAAAATCCTATTTTGCACACCGTTTGAGCTGAATAAATGACATTTTACTTGAAGGTGTACAATCACAAGTAGGTCACGACAATGTAAGAACACTTTCAGAAAGTCGTCAACTTGGATCCAAAATGGCCGCCCCAGAAAACGCAATTTTCCAAATCATTGAAGGTAGAGAAACGAAATTTTCTTTGAAGGTGTATGACCAAGAGTAGGTTACAATGAATGGGGCAAACATCCCCTTTGGGGGCGCAGCCTCCCGTGGTAAGGTGCAGATGGACACCATGGTGGTGTAGTGCTGCAGGGAGATTTTGGTTAAGATAAAGGAGACGTATCCTCTCAAAAACACTGAAGTTGGGTTCGCAGGCCCTTACGGGGGTCTGGGGGCAGCGCTCCCAGCGAAGCAAAGCGAGTATATATATATACGTCTTGTAGGGTATCGTTGAACAGCTCTTGATGAATAATCTAAAAATCAATAAATAGTTTCTCGATAGTGCTCATATAAGGCGAGATTTGAATTCTTGAAAATAAAAAAAGACTTCGAGATCTACTTCAGTCTGTACAGCTGGCGAAAGGGATTTTTTCGTGTATATGATGCGTATTTCCTACTTTCACAAACTAGTTTTTAATTTGATGTTAACTAATTTGTTTCAACTATTACATTCAATAAATGTGTTGTTTAATAATGTGACTTACTTTGAATTGTATTTAGAGATCTATAACTTTTCTGTTTTTAAAATTACAAAAGTTCCAGTGATGTAAATAAATTTAGGTTTAGAATACATACTTGTCCTTCAGATGGGGTTACCAAAGCTCCATATTTTGTACGGACAGTTTGCATTTTAAGGTCTCTGTCGGTGTCCGTATCGTACTTAGTAAAATTTAACTAAATCTACCTATTTCTTTTATTTAATCAGTTGCTGACTTTTAATAATTTTAAACAAATATATTACAACAAACACACAGAACACCATTTATAAAGAACTTCTGCGTTCCATATATATTAATCTATGTTCTGAGTGATTTTAGCACCATAACGCTAAAATAGTCCTTGTACAATCAGCTGATGTTTCCAGAACATTATTTGCCCAATATTTTAATTTTTAATTTAAAAAAGCAACCGCAATGCGTGTTTTGTATTTGTTTGTATGTGTCATTAAACAATAACGCAATCCACTTTGTTATCGCATATCAATATTATAGAAACACCAATAAACTGAAATATATATGATCAGAACAAACTCCTATGTTACCAGTAAGGAAGATACCAACGTAAACAATTATCTGTGAGTAGAATTAAGTGTGTATTTCATATTTGATGTTACAAGTAATTGTTCGCAATCTCATTCCCTCCGTTAAGCTAACTTGTCCGTATTTAATCAGCCACTATTCTGGTAAGCCTTCCTTCAGAGAATATACTGAGTCATCGATTAACCCCTTTTGGTGGAGAACGAGCCCTAGTATTGATATAGTAAGAAGAGAAATGAAGGTTTTTGACATTTTATTAAAGTATTATCAGCAACTTAACACCAGAGGTCGTCGTGTTTTAACATTCTTTTTTTCAATTTATGTTGGAAGAAACGGGGAAAGATATCTTGGGAGTAATACGAGATATCATTACAGTATTCACCTGATACCACTGAATATCTTTAATCACGATGACGTAACACATTTCATGAGTTTGAATTCGCGATATCCCCGATTAAGCTTGAAGTAATTAAATTGAAAGTATCGGAAGGAGTGCCTAAGACTCTCTGCAACCCACATAACTCCAGAAACATCCGGGTTGAGGACAGTTAGGGCGTTTTCCCGCTCATATTGGAAGATGTATCATCAACTGGGGTAAGTTTGGTTATGGGAGTTCTTATAGCAAAATTGACACATCAAAATTTGACAAGTTTATCTGACTCCTTGGTGATTGATAGAAGTCTGAGTTGTTGTGTCAATGTAGGGTGTAAAAGTTCAATCAATATTGGTATTTGTAGTTTATTCATATGGTTAAAAGTAGTAAAGCAAAAAAATAAATGTATTTTCGATATCAGAAGAATCATATAACCCTTGATGTTAAAATAGAAAAGCGGAAACATAATTTTCTTTTGGTAGAAAGTACGAAAGCCAGACTTTGTAACAAAATTTTGGCCTTTTTTATTATAATTTTACTAAAACAGTTTTCATATGCTCTTTTCTATAACGGTTCACCGTTTCGGTATATCTGTGCACATTGGTTGAAATATAAAGCAACCTATCACTCTAGCTTATTTGTATCCCCATTGTTAATTTAGCTGTTGCAGAGAAATAATATGTTAAATTTTGTCTTCATCTTCATCTTCAATGTCCACCACTGCACGTTTTTCCCTTTTTTAATTTTCTGAATTTAAATACCTAAATGTCATTTGCTATTTAGTTTAGTGTACACATAATAAAAATATGTAAGTAAAAAAAATATATTTTAGTGCCCAAAATAAATCCAGTAGACGCTATTTCTTTTTCTCTGCTTCTATGGTTACTCGCCAATTATATCGACACGTAAGATCTCTGGACAATTTACGATTGAACACTTAAAAATATATTTGTTAATGAGAAACTGTCTAAATTATCTAAGTCCTGGCGACTTGTACTTTATGTTGAACTATTCTACACCGTATATGAATGAAAGTGTAATTTACACTAGATTTTTTTATATGAGGAAAAGTAAAATATGTTTTCCTAACCTGTCTTTTCGGGTCCGGTGTTCGAATTCTGCTACCAACCACGCTAACTGAGATTTTCCGTAGTTTCCTTTAGTTTCACAAGACAAATATTAGGATGGTACCTTAACTAAGACACCGGCCTCTACCCTCCCATGCGCTATTCCAGTCTGAGCCAAAGATATCTAAAGACCTAAAGACCTGTTTTATGGATAATAATTGCTAATGGTAGTTATCTGTCATTAATACTCATGCTTTTTTTAAAAAAAAAAAAAAACTTTAAAATGATTTTCTGTGAATAAAAATATGTTGCATGAAACTCTTGTTCATTGTAATAAAACACGTATCCACATGTAACCTACAGTCAGTGTTCCTTTCAGATTTGATTCAGGGGCTAGTGGGGTTCTCACGAAAATTATAAATAAAGTATATGGACTCCAATGTATTAAAATACAAAATAGCAATAATGTTACTTAACGATATGTCGTACTTCCTTAGTTCAATGCAAAATAGCAAGAAAAAATATTTATAGAATGTGCTATTATATACATATTTCAGTACGTCTATGAGTACTTACAAGTGTTGGGATTAATTCTTTCGAGGGAGCGGTTGAAAATCTTCACGGGGCCAAAGCCCTGAAAACATGCCTGGAAGAAACAGTGCCTACAGTAATTTAGTGAAAATGGCTCATTGTAAGACTAGGTATTTAATACCACTATTTTATTATTAATATTATTGGACTGTATTTTGTAAATTACCACATTAGC
The DNA here is from genome assembly GCA_022664845.1 of Lepisma saccharinum. Classification (NCBI taxonomy): domain Eukaryota; kingdom Metazoa; phylum Arthropoda; class Insecta; order Zygentoma; family Lepismatidae; genus Lepisma; species Lepisma saccharinum. Next base: position 10,659 of record JAGDQP010041999.1, on the reverse strand, counting down.
GATTGACTAATTATTATCTGATTATTATTATTATTATTATTATTGCGAGAGGAAGGAGGGGAGTAATTTGTCATAATGAGAAGGTAGGAAGGGGAAAAGGACGGGAGAAGGAAAGGAACATGGAGGCAATGGGGCGCTTGAAATTATGAGCTTAGGATGCATAACGCATAAATCCGGCACTGAGCTCGGGTGGCGGAGAAACAAACTATCATAACGGGGAAACAGGAAGTAAAGAGGCCGTTGGGTAGACGAAAAGATTGTTGCAAAAGCAATATCAGAAGGTATCTTCGAGGAGTAGATGTTCATGATCAAAACTGGTTTGAACTTGCCTAGGATAGGAACCAATGATTAGCATTTAATACTGGACTATTGAATTTACAGTTTCGGTAAGCCATGTGGTTCGTTAAGTTCACTAGATGGCTCTACCTTATGATAACTTTTACTCAACTTATCTCTGGGCTGATAGTACTGGATTTCTTTAACTAGGTTCCTCAAAATTAATTACGGTACACACTACGCATTGTTTCATTATAAACTGGAAAATTAAAAAATACGTTAATTATTTTTGCTGTTGATAGATGAGGAACCTATCGACATCAAGCACTAAATAATAATTTTCGGTTTGTTATCTACACTACACATTGGAATTGTATCAAACATTTTCAATACTTTTTTTTGTTGAAACATTTCATAAATATCTTGATAATCTTGTCGTTTAGCGTCGTCACGGTATATCACGGTAGGAGTGTGATATACCGTGACGACGCTAAAAGACAAGATTACCCTATTTTATTATCATTTCATTTTCTCTTTTCCTCTTATGTTGTTTCCTGTATCCATTTTCAATTTATTTTTCTATTTTTTTTTTTTCTGTGTCTTCACCAAAAATCGAAACCATGATCCTTTCATAACAAGGAAGCTAGTGTTACCACTTATACACAGGGGACACATATTTTTTATTGAGATCGTTAAATTATGTTACGCTAAGTAGTATTTCTATATAAGAAAAATAACTGTAAGTTTTCTCCGTATAATCATTAGTGTTTATTGCACAACACAAATCCTTTCCAAATATACAAAGTTAGAATTCTTGTAGCAGCTTTTCAACAGATGTGTATCTTTCCCAGAATAAGAATAAATATTTGATAGACAAGTGATTTTCTAAAATTCTAGACAACAATCTGAATTTATTATCGTTAATTTCCTTTATCTGAGAACTCCATCGTAATACGATTAAGGTAGGTAATCATATGTCAATTACGTGATTCGAAACGGATTGAAAAAAAAAAGTGACGCCTTGTCTCAAATTTTTACTTTGCATTAAAATATGACTTTCTAAACCATAGTGCTATAACCATCCAGGTACTTAATTTTACGTACTTTGTGACATTATGAAAATAAAAAAAAACACAAAGGAACTAATTTTGAATGGTTATAGCGAGTTCTTCAATAACGAGGATGTACGTTTATTAGAGTACGATATATATGCAGGCCCGCGGTGGGTAAATGTTATAGCGATCGATCACCTCTGGTGCTAGGAGTCCCCGGTTCGATCCATGATCATACCATTTGGGCTTTGCGGTGGACAAAAAGAATGTGCGTAGGTTTTCTCGGGGTATTCTTGTTTCCTCACACTTACTCCATGCCACCGGTTCATCTCATCATCGTTCGCCCTGCCTGAGCCAAATTTGCCTAAAGGCCTACAAATAAAATTCAAATTCAATGATGTAAGTGCATTATAAAGTCACCCCAATGCAATAGTATATATAGCAGCTCGAGAGGTGACAAACCTGCAGTTAAACATAGAGAAACGAATTATATTACAACAATCCGAAACATACAGGATCAAGGATGCCCATGTTCAACAATTAAGATCTGAGATCATAGAGAAAATAAACAACTTCAAATACTTGTAATTATCAATAGCAAGCAGAAAAGAGGGCACTGAAGAAATAAGAAAGTGTCACTCCATATCAAGCAAAACCTGTTTCCATTCAGTCCAAATAATCCTGATCTCGTAATTAATATAAATTTGAAACTGAAAATGTACGTCATATGTTGTTTACCGGTAATATTTTATGGTTACGAAAATTGCAGTATGGCCCCGACAAATGATCATAAAATGCGAAGTGTTTGAAAATCAAATTTTGAGAATGATATCCGGACGGAAAGGAGACGAAACGATTGGAGAATGCAAGAGGCAGAAGAACGCTCGCCAAGATCGCAGGGAAACCTGGATGAAAGAGACCGTTAGGAGGACCGAGACATTACTGGGAAGACAATGTTAGCAGGTATCTTTCAGAGGTAGATGGTTATGAAGAAAATTGTCTTGATCTTGTCCATAATAGAATCCACTGCTGAACGTTCATTACTGCGGTTATGAACTTATGGATTTCGTAAGCCATAGTATATTAGCTAGATGGCTCTATCTAATGGCAGCTTCTACTCAACTTGTCTCTGACATGATTTATTTATCTTTCTCAAATTTACCTACGTACTTCATTATAAATCGGAAAATGAAAATGATGATAGTTCTTTTTGTTGTGGCTTTAACTACTGATTTAACACTCCTTTTAACAAGCTTGTTTTCAACATTTTTCTTTTCTGGGAACTATGTAACAGAATATATCAAAGAAAAGTGCCAAATATTTTTTTTCCCTTTGATCTACGATTAAGTAGATCAGATAATTTCAATTATTTTTTTCCTGGGTCTACATTGATGCTAATATCGTAATAAAAAAGCCTTTTGCTCTCCATATACTGAATCAAGTAAGACAGTGCTATTTGGACCTATTGGTTATTCTATATTATTGTATGGAATATATAATAATAATAAAACATGATTGTTAGTGTCATTACATTTCAAGTAATGAAGTGTGTACCTGTACATACAACACATATACACATTACTCTTTACATCGTATCAGACTGTGGAGGTCCGGAAAGGAAGGTTCCGGTGTCCGGATCCGGACCTAAGTCCGCCATTTGAAGACAGCACAACTAGATTATTATAATCCTTAAATATTTATCCTTCGGATAGTAATTCTGACAGGTTATGTTTCTCTTAGTGACATCAAATAAATTAATACCAGAGCCACGAAATTCTGTATTCCTTCTTTCATTTAATTCACGTGTATGCAATTCTCTATCACATTGTATTAAAACATAATTTAAGACTTTTCAGGGTGACCTATGTGTCCTCGTCATTAACCATAGCTTTGACAACCTACTCACTTCCTTTAATTCCGAGTCTTAAAATAGTATCAGTTACGAATGTAACTTTAACCAATTTCTTGAAATAAACGTAAAGTTTTTCTTGCTACACTGAATTACCATATAAGAATGTTGTCCCTTAGAGACCTAAATGCCGATATTAGACCACCGTTTTATGCTATAGATTCGCAAGTTTTCTACCGGTACGCTACCTAATCTGCATGAGAAATCATATCGGTGGAAGTCTACTGGGAACCCTGTTCACCAAATTCAACATGCATGTTTAGCCTTGTATCCGTTCTGAAAGGCTTATACACATTACTTTATTATTTAAAACAATACTCAAGAAGGGTTAAAGTTTCTGTGCTCTTTTCAACACCTTCTTCAAAGAAACGAAACTTACTGGGTGTTTCTTTATAACAAATTAAAGTATATTAGCCTTGTCAGGCTATTTTAAATTACGTAAACGACCATCATGATAGGTTATTTCACATTCTGTAAGCACAAACAGTTCTAAGCATAGTATTTAACACAAAAAGAACATTGAAAATGGCAATAACAATAGTTTTATAAATTGAATTTGCAAATATTTGTTTTAATCTCTTCGTTCTTGAGACTGAAAAACAATTATTCTGTAAGCATTAGTATGTCGCACCTAATAAGACCAAGGTTTTGGGGAACCCAGTACAAACCTAAACGGCTGGAGCTAAAAAAAAACGAAATTTGGTATGGACGGTACCAGAAAGATACGAAAATATAAGAAAATGTCTTCAAAGAAGACATCTTGGATCCAAAATGGTGGACTCCAAACATTCATTTTCAACACGTACGACAGTAAAGTTAGGATGGCCATCAAACCTGGCAATTATGAAGATTGGTAGCTAAAGATACGAAATTTGGCACAAATTTCAAGGGTAGTTTAGCAAAATATTACATTTTAAAAACGTCACTACCTTGGATTCAAAATGACCGCCTGAAAACATTTTCAATACAGTTTACACTCTAGAAATACGAAATTTAGCATAAAGGTGTATTATCAAGGTTATTTTGGGATAATATTGCAACATTTTGAAAATTCGCCATCTTGGATTCAAAGTAGCCGCCTGAAACATTTTAAACACCGTTCTAGCTATGACACTAATTTGTCCCATTCATTTTGAATCGAAAATAATGTTTTTTTTTAATGATGGGCTAATTTACTTGTTTGTATGTGTGATCTGACTAGCAAAACGAAAGTTTTCAATTGCGGAAACTCTTCTACATATTTCTTTTTACCAAGCTAACGAATAAAGATTTTGACTTGAAATTTGCAGGGCATGTAGAAAAGAACATGGTGGATGGTTCAGAGTGATTGCCGGAAAAAGGGTACATAGGTCTATGTGCCCGTCTTCTGACAATGTCCTCAATTTAGCTATCAGGTAGCAAAATTTTTACAAAAAAAAAAAAAATAGTTTCTGTGATATTTTTGAAGCTATCTGTGCAGTGTCTTTGGTCTTCTCTGCATTTAGTTTTCATATCAAAAAGTATTTTTGCAATAGAGAAACGAGAACGAAACGGGGTTATAACATTGCAGGCAGGACAATGGGAAAAGAAATGGCGTTTGAATTACTTTCAATCATATTTAGCTTTAAGAGCTCTTCCCCCCCCCTCTCTCTCTCTCCCTCTCTTTGTGGAAGTGTATATCTTTCTCTTCTTTCTTCCATAGTGCGAAGAGGCGTTGAATCATGAAAAGAAGCACACTGAAGAAAAAGTGAAATCAAACAAAATATGATCTCAGCCTCTTATTTACCTCTCTCAGAAGAACTTCTTCATACCCCTTTCCTATCTTCCTATCATCCGTTTGTATTAATACCTTTTCAAATGTCTGTACTTATCTTCTTTTTTTATTTCGCATCTATTTGCTAACTAACCTCTATTGTCACATTCCAGCGGCAACGATAGAAAAGGTAATACTTTTATTACTATTAATATTTCCACAAACTCTTTTACTGCTACCTCTACATCAATAACTGTTGATACTACTACTACAGGCACTCCTATTTCTATTCCGCTACTAGCAAAGTTACCCGCCCATTGGTTCTACGGAGTGAATCAAATATGTTGGCAAAATTCATCTGGACTGTCACCAACACTTACTTTCACGTGGAGAGCTGCGCTCTTAACTGGGTGAATTTTGGGGGGGCTGCGCACCCTTGATCGTAACCAGACTCTCCGGAAAACATGTGTCTACCTGCACGTCTTACAGAAAATAGATCTTGAAGGCCCCGTTGATCTACAAATGTCCCACATGGAGGACAGCTGACACAGACGTCAGCTCCTAAACGTAAAGCAATAGACTCATTAGATAAATGAAGACCAACAGGAGGAGAAGGCAAAGCCTGGAACCAAGCACCGGACTCGCGTGAGGAAGCAGCAAGGAGTCTGGCTTTATTTTCAAGACAAGTAGTTGATTGTAGTAGCAGCGATGGAGTACGTTGGACGATAGGATCACCCAACTAGCCTGAGATCTACTGATGTCTGAAAGAGCCACAACACATGAAAATCGAAAGCAAAATTTGAGCCCTATGGACATCTAGCAAAAACGCATCACCCCAGACAAGTAGTAAATCACTCCATTAAGAGTACGAAAGTAGTAAATAAACTCAAATCAGGTACTAAAAATAACATTAATGAAAAATGCTACATAGTTTACGCAAGAACAGATGTAAAACTAATTCTTTTCATGTAAGCAATAACTATTCGATGATCAGAAAGTTATGTTACTTAAGGTGTTCATGTGAATGTTATAATGTCTTTGGGACTTTCTATGATAACAGGAAGAAACAAAGACATAAGGGTTCAAGCATAAAATAGTAAAAGAAAAGTTGTCAACGTGTAAGCCAAATGAAAAAGTATTTGCTAACTGACAACTGTTACAATACCAAAGGCGCATCCTAATCTCCTATACGACCATTATTAAAAAAAGAAGAATTATAAAGCAAGTTCTATGCTTGAGATGAGCGACCGTAACTCATACAGAATCACTTTGTATTTTGAAAGATAATACTCCTCCAAAGTTTCTGAACCAATGATTACCAATATTCGCAACTTGGTAATGATTGGACTGGAGGGAGTTCATAAGCTGCGAAAATTATATGGTTTTCATGATAGCGGTACTGTCAGAAAAAAAAAAACAACTCATTTTCATGCATTACTTAAGAACGACTGGACCATTCAAAATTGGAGTGGTGATATAGTGGACAACCCTTCAAGCCACACCAAATGTGCAGTTGATTACAGTTTCTACGGTAATTTAACTCAATTATCAAATTTTGCATTGACGCCTCCTGTGAGGGCTGTTTGATCAATTCGCTTCGAACTTTGTATAATTATGAAGGTCTTAACCATTAAGACAAAAAAACACTTTAGAATATTAATCTTATTACCGTTTCCATAGAAACGAGACTGTACTATTAAATATATACTCGAGCATACGTACGGACGATTGATCCGATTGCAGCCAAACTTCATAAGGTGCTGTAGGGAAGTACCCATAAGGTTTTAACTGTATTGCAGTGTTAAAGCATTTACCTTTACCTATACCCACCTCTTATTACGTAATCATATCAATTATAATTACAGTGCTAAATTGTTCTTCATTATTCTGATGACATTAAAGAATATTTCTCTTAAAATCATTTCTTTATGTGAGTTTCCAAAGTGCTCATGAGCATCGTTCATTCCGAATTTCCAAATTTGTAATTGCCTTCAAACCAAAAGATCAAACTTTAAATTTCTACTGTAATTCTGTCTGACAAATGTAAACCGCTTGAAAAATATTTTTTGTCTCACCAGAGATGTTGAGCTTCCAATATCTGTAAATAAGTTTTGTTCTTAATTTTAATGGTTTTAACCCCCTTTCCCTATTCTCCTGACTTGACCATCTACCTGTTTCACGCTTTGCAGAATCACGTGGCTCGGAAAATCTTTGATGTCAAAGGTTTTGAAACAGCCATACAACAGTTCTTGAAATTCAAATCTCAGGACCTCTATCGGCGTGGGACTCACCTTCTATCACAAAACCGTCAGCTAGAAGGTCATCAGATCATCGATAACAATTGTGCACAGTCCTAGATGAGTTTCATTTTATGTTGTATACACTTCCCTACACACACGAAACACGGGTAGAAATTTTGCACCTATTCAATAAACCTTCTTGTTTTTTCCATTCTCAGGTGCAATGTGTAACTGTACAATAATTAATATTATCACCTAACGAATAGAGTAAGCTTATATATATATATATATATATATATATAGGAGATCATAATGACTACAGAGAGCGATGGAAGAACACCAATTATTTAGGATTAAAAGGGGTTGTAGCTCCTTGTATAGCTTGAGAGGTAGTTAGTTCTGTTTGATCCTAAACAATTACATCATTTTCATTGCATAATATTTAAGACACATCCATACAGTGGATGCGTAAGACAACTTCTCATCTTTAGTCCCATCTAACGGTTGGCAAATTTCTCTCCGAGGATGCCTCTAGTATTCAGGTTTGAGTGTCATTTTTAGGCTATTACCTCATTTTATTATGTTGTATGTAGTTCGTTTTAGTAGCGTTTACATAAAACAGATGTTCAACTGGGATGGCCCAGCTTTATGTATATAATTTTTATCCAATGGTAAACGATCAAGTGTCATTTTTCTAATCGTGTTCACGGATGAGGCACGGTTTTGAAGTCTGTCATAGCCTGCATATTGGAAAATATAGTCCTGCATGTTGGGAAGTTTTTAACGTAGTAATCAACGAAACATCAATCATAATTCAGACACGATTGTAGAAATATTGCCGGAGTTAGAATTTAATTTATTTACTTACTGTGTATATTCCCGCACAAAACCAATTTTATCAAACATGTTACATGATGCGGTGTTAGTAGAAACTCTGCATTGCTGCTCAACTAACATAAGACATAAAATAAGAAGAACACTTTTTAAAGACATGATTTGCTTAAACCATTCGCACTAAAAAGAAAACTATTATGTTTGTTAATGGATGAGTAAAAAAGAAAAGCATGGGACGCGCTCTCATATACAATCGCTTGATAAATTCTTGAATTGGCGCGCCTCCCTGCTTTTCTTTTAGTCATGCATAAACAAGATTATTTTCTTACTTTTTAGTACGAATGGTTTAAGAAAAGTATGTCTTTAAAAAGTTTTTTTTTTCTTGGAGTTACTTCGGTGTTTGTATAACCCAAATCCTTAAGTGTTCTGCAACCAATCAAACACAAGATGGTTGTAGGCTACTATTAATTTTAGGATAAAGAAGACCTTATTAAAAAGAAAAATAGAAATATGCTTCTAAAATATATAAAAGTGATAGTGGAGTATTGTATTGTCACCCGACTTACGTCGCTGTCCAAAATTACATGATTGTATGACGTCGAGAAATGAATTAAATTAACGTTGCAGGATTTGAGGACAGCACGAACCATTGTAAGCTAAAGAAAAGAATGTGAAAATCTAAAGCTTATAAATTTTATTAAGAGATATTAGTAGTGTATTCAAAAAAAAATGTAAGATTCAGATCTCTTGATTGCGAATAAAAAAAGGCCTTATAGTCCTACCAAGTTCGTCCGTCCGCATCCAAAATTAAATTTCAGGAACCCTATGGTCAGGGATTTGTCCAGGAATTTTAGTTTGTAGAGTGTGTAAAGTCGAAATTGGAAGGGTGTAAGTGGAGTTCTACACGATTATTATCGTTTTCTGACAACAACAAAAAAGTTGGGGGAGGTTGACACCCCACACGGAAGGGACTAGGAGAATCACTGCACAAGGTGTCATTGGAAAAGTCATGGCTACAACTCAGAGACCTGAAACCGTCTTGACTGACGCAATTGGTTAGTGTTGCAACACATTTTTACAAAATATTTATTCAAATCGTTTCCATTCCGCTATACTTATCAGTACCATATTTGGCATAAACATTATTCGACACAACAGAAATATACTGTGAGTCACCGTCCCCAAACTCCTCAGTTGTCAGTGTGGAGATAATAATATAATAATAATAATTAATATCCCGACACAAAATCCATATCTTCCGTTATTTGTAGGAAAACATAATTGTGTCAAAAAGAAGGCGAAAATTAGGGTTTTCCTGTTTCGATGGAAGACACGTATATTTCGTTCAGTAGACGCAAGAGGAGTGAATTAATAAAATATTACTTACTGTTATTATTAGGCATGTCACTTCATATATCCACCCTATAAACATACATACATAAAACATACAAAACAGGGTCTCCCAAAAGTTACACAACCCGGTCTTTTCACAGCGGGTAACAATTAAACTAAAACGCATGAAGATATCACTCTTCCACTGAAATAGAACTCTGTATGTTGGAAATATGTTTAACAACCAAACAAACATCAATCGGCGTTCTGGTACGGTTATATAACATTGTTGGCGAGGTCGGAAAACATTGAAATGGAAAGTGCGAATTATGATTGTTATTTGCTTACTCCACGAAAATAGTTGAGCGGAGATTTGATTTCGATTTATCTCAGGATTAACGGGTGCAGTCAAGTTGACCATATTTTGTGTCGTTCGTTTTCCCCCCTTAAAAATGACATAGTGATATATACGGAGAGGTCAAACACTAGCCACCCAGTGTCCATCCCATCAGCAGGATTATCAGAATGTATTGAAACAAGTTAGAGCTGCGATTTTACTAACAATCACGAAAGCTCTGGTCCCTCGATATATCTCACAACAGACATATATTTGTTTTTATAAAATAAGTTTGCAACACTGGCAACTGGAGTGTTTAGGGTTAGAAACACCAACAATATGTTTCTATTGTGTTGAATAATGTTCAAATAAAATTTGGTGCGAATACATATAATTACATGGAAGAAATTGGAAAATGAAATATAATTTTCAAATGGTTGGCAACACTGGCGATTGCTACGCCTGATCATGAAAGTCCCAGCAGCACTGACCTAGTCATGCCAATACCTCTTGAACGACACCTCAACCACGTCTGTCTGGTTCATAAGATATATTTTGGACAAAAGTTCGTAAAACGGTCAACAGGGACACACAGAATTTATATGTTTGTGTTGAGTAATATTTATACCAATTTTTGTGTCCCCAAGAGCCTGGTTAATATATTATATATTTTCGAATATACATGGCTATATTTCAACGCAAGTACAAGGTCGCATTGTGTTTTAGTTTTACAATTATATCCTATCAGAAAGCAGGCTGTGTAACTTTTGAGACACTCGGTACATTTTAAAACTTAATTATACCAGTACATAGAACAAGTCGTGTCACTGCAATTTTAGTAATAATCTCTACCACGCACATCACTTGAAATGTCTTGTAGGAAGCTGAAGAATAAATGGAACTGATTATTCAACAAAGGTGACACCTATGTTTGCATTGCTTAGATA
>JAGDQP010041998.1:0-16697 GCA_022664845.1 Lepisma saccharinum | reverse complement strand
TTTGTTTGTTCCCCGTTGTGTACATTAAGAAGTTTGTCGAAATAACTTTTCCACACATCGACAATTTTGGTCAGATCCGCCTGAAGATCTCCACGTTCATTTTTAATCATTCCTAACCTTGCTGGTACCCTTTTCTGAACGAGTTTACCACTTTGTATAGATCTCGTATGTTATTTGTCTTCCCGTTTTCCTCTATCTCCTGAATCTTCTACGTAAGATATTTTCGCTTTTTGTTTCTGAACCCGAGTGTGGCGTTTCGTTTTGCGTTACTGTAGTGGTTGGTATTTGCTTCGCTTTTATTATTTAGCCATCGTTGCCTGGCTTGTTTTCGTATTTCATGAAGCCTAAGACATTCTTCATCAAACCAAGGTTTGTTTTTCTGTTGTTTCTTCACACCTAAACGTTCCTTCGCTGCGCTCTTAATTGTTTCACGAATTGCCTCCCACATCTTACTTACATCAATTTCATTATTAATATCATCATTATTATTACTCGAGTTGGCTAGGATTTCGAACCAATTTAAGAGTTCAAGTTGGTAATTTGCTTTCATGCTCGGATTATTTAATCGTTTAATTTCAAATTTCAGTTGTTTTGATCCCTTGCTTTCTCTGTTCGCGATGCATAACTTTTCCCTTACTTTTGTGATCACTAATTGATGGTTGGTGTGACCTTCCGCTTCTCTGTACTACTTAACATCCATTATGTTGGTGTATCTTCGTCTGTCTACTAATACGTGATTGATCTGGTTGAGAATATTGCCGTCCGAAGATATCCATGTGTATTTGTGTATGTCTTTGTGTTGAAAGTATGTGCTCTTTACAAGTAGGTTTTTCGAAATCGCGAAAGTTGTCAGTCTTTCTCCATTGTTGTTGGTCTTTTCGTGAAGACTGTATTTGCCTATAGTAGGTCTTTATTTTCTTCCCTCCCTACCTTTGCATTGAAATCATCCAACACAATTTTCGAATTATACTTCGGTATTCGGTCAAACAGCCTTTCTAGCTCATGGTAGAATATACCTTTGTCGTTATCAGTAGCCACGTCGGTCGGAGCATAGACGTTTAATAAAACCGTGTTGCCCCATCGGGTACGTATCGTAACGTACGATAGTCTTTCGTTTACGAATCCTACATTCTGAATCACCTGAAGGATACTGTTCTTAATGAGGAATCCTGTTCCGAAATCGTGAGACTGTGTTCCCCCGTAGTAGAAAGTGTATTTGCCCTGTGGGATCTTGACCCTCCCACCGAACTTCTTGTATCCGCCCGGAGATCCGAATGTGGGACTAGTTTACCTCCGGAATATTTTACCCCAGGAGAATCCATGAACCATCTGTTACTATTTCTTGGCATGTTTTAGCGGTGTACAGTTGTCAGCTCTACGACCTCGCAGTAAAGGTAGACATTCAAGATGTCGTCCTCTGTCCATCTCTGAGCCTTGCCGATGCCATTCATCTTCAGCCCCACCATGATATTTTTGTTCGGGGTTACCTTCCCCTAACCTTTGTAGATCCCTCTACTAACTGCAAGGCAGCAGTACTGGTTTTGGTCCGCCCCGGAATATTTCCGGTACCCACTAAATCTGGTCGGCATTCCCCTATCCGCCACCTGGGGAGGCGCCTGGTGGGAGACCAGTAACTGCAAAAAATATACATAAGAAGAAGGTCTTTTTTGAATTTTATAACGGACTTAGGAAGTCACACGCTCTTCCAAAGAAAACAGACACTTCCTCTTCAAACTAGATTGCTGGACTGGACTATGTAAAGATTAAGAGATGACTTCACTCTTGAAACAAAAAGGAATATGACGTATTATAACTAGCCTGTCTTTCCAGTTTCTACATAAATGGCGCAATATTAAGGATAGAGTAACCTTTATAACAGTGGGTAGTCTACACATGGCCGCGAGAGTACTCTTCCTTCAATTACATTTTTCAAAGGGCCATTTATACTAATTTTACAGCTATATGAAGTCTGCGCGGGCCAAGGATTAATAACCACTACAACTATTTTTATTGTTTAAGAAAAACAACTATTTAACAGCGTACTGTAATATCATCGATATTTTACGAAGCGATGGAATTGCCACCTAGCGGAGCTTGGATTATAAAGGCTTACGCCGCGCCACCACGACACGAACTACTAATACATGTCTCAGAAAAGGGGCAAATTTGGAATAAATTTTGTTGATTTATTCAATATCTTATTTTTGTTATTTTCTCAGGTCTGATTGTTTTGATGGCAGGCCGACAGAAATATTAAGAAGGTCTGAAACATAGTTTCCGTCTATGGGCTTCCGTCACCGAACTGGCAACAGTGACTAGAAATAACTTACGAAGTACAATCTCAGATTCTACTTCCATAAAAAAAAAGTATTGTATAAAACTGTAATGCATTATTAATGTGTTTATATCATATTGAAACCTATACAATATATTATAAAATAACGTGCTACCCATTGAACTGTACTTAATAATATATCGCTTAGTTAGTATCTTTAACAGACGCAAGATGGTCTTGTTTGTCCACTTTCTGTTTACGTCAAAATAGACCAATCTTTCAGTTCTGTATTTCACGCTTGTTGGTCGCTGTGTGGCCTGCTTCTTTTATTATTTGTGTCTCAATCTTTCAGTTCTCCACATCATATATATCCTGTAAATAATATTCACGTTATTTTCAAGAATTGAGACAACAAGCCAGCCACACAGCGACAAGCTTTAAAAAAAATGGAGTCGGAGCTGAAAGTTTGGTTTTCCTTGCATTAAACTGGATGTGGACATTCGCGGATAACCGTTCCCACTTGCGATAACTTCAGATATCAATTTGATTTATAATACAATCGAACACTCCACTACGATAAACTAGAGCTCACTGTGTTATAAAAATGACAACACTCAATAATATATAGGTTACCCTAGGAGCAAACAGCTGCAGAATGCAAGTAAGTTTTCCTTCCTTTGTTTTACGTCGAATGTTCAAATTTGACATCAGACAAACAGAAAAAAATACGTACTTTCAGGAGCCAAAACCCGTTCCGCACTTCAATAATGAATATCTTAGGAGCTAAGGAAATGTTATAGTAATTTTTTTAAAAAATATATCCTAACACTTTCTGGGTCAAATTATGTCCCACAAATAGTTACATGTTTCTGAAATTATGAGCACTTCCTGAATTTTAGTGACAATCAGTATTGAAGTGCGAAACAAACTTTAGTTCCTCAAAGTCAAATCTTTTTTTCCTTTGTTTATCTTAACGTTAAATTTGAACAAAGGCAGGGAAAGGTGCTCGACTTGAACCTTGAGTGCAAACTACAACATACAGCAGACTTTCAGAATGTATTGCGCTCAAAAATACTTGCCCTGTCGATATTTCTTCCATTTTGTGGTCATTATGCTAGAAGAACATAATTTACAACGTAAATCACTAAATCATTGTAAGAATAATGAAATCGCGACGACCAAGGTGGGCAGGCCATGTAGCTAGGATGGGGGAAACGAAGATTATATTCTATCATGATTGGAAAGCCCGATAAAGAAAGATCTTTGGGAAGACCGAGACGTCGTTGGGAGGACAATGGATCATCGAGAAGTAGGCGTTCGTGATTATAACTGGTCTGATGTTGCCTAGGACAGAATGCAACGGCGAACATGTCACTGTGACGATGAACTTGCGAGTTCCGCTAGCCATAGAGTGAGTGAGTGACATCATTAAATTAAACGAAATTCCCAACGAGTTGGTAGATCATTGGTTTCCCATTCGAGAGGTTCCGGGTTCGACTGACGCTTTTCCAGCGTTCTTTGTCACGCCAGGCAGGCACCTTGAACTTAGGCCCTGTTCACATCCTTCTCCGTATAATTTTCTACCCTATCCCGGCCTGAGCCATAGACGCTTAAAGGCCTAAATAAATTCAATTCCAGAACATCTAAGTGTTCACCCAGAAATAATATTAAAAAGCGTAATTTCAATTAATTTTCGTTCATTATTTTTTGACATTGTTAAGTTCTATGGTATATGGAAAGAGCAAGAATCAAAGTCAATTGTTCACAAAGAATGGCCTACTGTTATTACTAATACCATGACGACAATTCCGATTTACATTTTCAACGTCTTTGTTAAATAAACTACTGCGTTTTCGGCGGAGAATTTTCAGCAAAAGATAACTGAGATATAATGGAGTATCCTGATAGTGAGTAGAGCATGCAGGCTGTGACTGATTTGGAGAGGACAATGACCAATGATGGACGCAGTACGAGGGGCCACCCCCGTTTAGCCATCGGAAGGGCAACTGACCTGGCCACGGGCCGTCCATTCCTGGGATGAAAGGGGCCATCCTAGGATGGTTTGCTGCACGAGAGTGTTTTTGTATACTTTAACAGTATCTTAGCACCGTACTGGGTGGGTCAAATTGCTCTCTCCTAGGCGTGTTGTGGGGTGGTTTCTCATCTACTGCGTCCAGGGACGACGAAACATCAACTTGACGGGACGATGACGTTTCTACCTGAAGGAACGAGGACGACAGTGCTTCTACAACAACTAATGACTGAGGCGGACCTGGACCTGACGAACAAATCGACAACAGCACATGGGACAACGATGGAACATCGACCACAAGACACTATGACGACCAGAATTATGACATTCATTTATCGTTCACCCTATTCATTCTTTCATTCATATTTTCATCAATCTATTAATTCTTTCATGCATACGTTCATCAATCCATCCACATAGTTGGGTCTCCGGCGCAAGATTGTTTGGTACAGATGGTCTTGCGTCCCTCTACCAACTTAAAAAAAAAAACAGAGGCCCTCACAGACGGTAGAGGCCTTAACGTGGCTGTGAGGTTTTAAACTAACATCTACCTGTATCAATATTTCCTAGGTTTTATGGAAATTATCCAATTTATATTTTGCCTATCCATTCACCAGAGTATATGTGAAGAATATCCAAAGTTTATTTCCAAATGTTGCTACATTATCCAGTGCCAGGAGCATTTGGAAATTATGGAATATCCTATGGAAAACTATGCTGCATGAGTTAGCAACATTTTCAATCTTCCAACAATAATAAAGACCACATTTTAAGAACATTTTAAAGATTTCCAGTGCCGGTTATTCACACTTCTCTGGCATAATTTCCAATATGCGACACCTACCTACAAGGGGCGATGCCCAAAATTTCATACATACACACACCCACTCAAGTCTTCTGTGAGTGTGCGTGCTTTGGAATCCTAAATCTTACATAACGAAAATCTTAAGGACATTATTTTACAAACGAAAGATACCGAATAAAATATACAGACTGGTTAACTTAATGCACCGACAAAACTTCGGGATGATAGACAGTACATCAAAACAAGGGGGAAATCCTTAGTCGCCAGGGTGAACATTCCTCGCGTTTCGAAGTTATAGGCTACAAACTTGAATACCTAGTCAGAAATCTGATAAATTTAGTGTTCTCCGAAGCTGATCTGATTCACTGAGAACTCCTGGTTCTATTTCTATTCCCGCCAACATTTTTTATCCTTTTCTAAGCTACCAGAATGTCTTAATAAAAATACTCTCAACTTGTAGAACGTTCTGTTTAGGACGTTCTCAGTAAAGTAAAACTCCTCAGACGTTAACCCCATGTGTTTAACACCAACCAAGAAGTATCTACAGGTTAACCAAACTGTGCTACGAATCCGTCTTCTGGAACGCCAACACCAGCGGCACGCGAGTTTGTAGAAACAAGCGCAGATCAATATCCATTGACAATCCACAGTATTATTTAAGCCTTTGCAGAAACTGATTTATTTAAATCATTACTAATAAGTACATACCAGGTGTCAACTATTGTCTAGTGGTACGTCAGCCGAAGTTGTTCGACATACATAAAATAAAGTAAAAGATCTAAGATTGATTTGGATTCATTGACTCCTTTTAATTCTAAATCGTTATTGCAGTGCGCCGCAGAATAAAGCCACCTGGAAATGAGAAAGATTATTCTGTATTAGAATAATATTGCCTCGCCCCCTCCAAGCATATTTTAAATGACGCCACTGCTAATTAGGCAAATATGCAGGATATATCTTTTAACTAAATATTTGTCTTTTACGTGGAAGTGGTCTTATTCTTATGTTCTTAATATATTAACGCGAAAAATTTATAATGAGAAAAATCTTTCAATAGTCAAATTGAATTGTATTTATAGCTTTAGGCATGTGACAAGGGAACCTTACGAATAAAGTTCCGGGGAATTTCACCGGACTTGGACGAAAAGAGAGGAGAGGACAGGGAGGCAGAGGGTGGGCACTGCAAATCAACGCCAATTGATCCAGAGGATAAACAGAACTTCAGGGCATCAGATTCATGGATTTACAAGTTTAAGAAAAGGAACAGAATCGTCTCTTTGCACGTTCATATCACTCGCCCCTATTTAGCTCCGAGTCTAATAATCCATCAGCACGTATATTTTGACCTCCTCAATCGAATGCGTATAGCCTGGTCGGTCGATCCGAAACTTGGTTCGTAAGGTTTCCTTGTAAGGCTTAGGCCGGGATAGAGGAGGGGAAAAGATTGGGAAAGGTGTCGGTCAGAGCCTATGTTGACGGTGCCATCTCGGCATCTGCCTGGTGTGGCTGAGGAAAAACCCTTTATAAACTTTAGTCAGGATGGTCGGCCGCTAGGATCGAACCCACAACTCTCAAATGCTATGCCACCGCTCTACCACTGAGCTACGGCGGCTCAGTTTCAATAGTCGATTATGGACTCCTATGTATACGAAAATTAGAAAAAAAAACGTTCCGAGAGACAAGAAAGCATGTATTGTCAAATATTTTTGGTATTGTTCAAGGCATTATACATTGCAACATATATCCTGAGAAATTTTCCTAATTTGCACAATAGTACTACGTTGTGAGCTAATTTAAAAATAGATGAATTGTTAATAACAAAATGTTACTAACATACTGGCAAAAAATTATATATATCAACAAGTCGGTAGCTGAAATGACTTTCAGTTACAGTGTTAGAATTAGTAACAAACCCTTCAACATCGTGTAGAGTTTTATCTTCAGCGTAGGAGATAACTATTGCTGAAGCCTCTGTTGTAATGATTAGTGCATCACTAACACGGAAAATCCGAGCGGCTGTAGCTCAGTTCTTAAAGCGTTGGCTTCGTGTTGGGAGTTCCTGGGTTCGATCGCTTTGGCTGACCATCCTAATGTTTTGCCAGAGTTCTTCCTACAGTTATATCAGGCCAATACGGAGATGATACCTTCAACTTAGGCTCTGCCCGACTCCTATCCTCATCCTTTCCCCTACCCCTATCCCGGTCTGAGCATAACATGCAAATTCAAATATTACGGAAAAGGAAGAAAAATATGTGGATTCGTTCATATCTCCAAGGTAAGGGACTTAAAGGAAGAAGAATGGAAACTACAAATTGGTATTTAAAATATGAACATTTTCAAATGTTTTGTGAGAAGCTCTAGTACTGATTTTGGATAATTTATTGAACTTGAAGGAGTGCAGAAATTGCAGAAAAAGATACGAATTTCGGCTACTAAACGGTTTGCTTATAAGTTATAACCTCGCTTTTTAGCTACAGGTGATAATTACCGGTATAACAGTTTAATTGTTCCAGATATCAGTACCGACTATATCAAAGATTCTGTTAGAGGTTGGTTATGCTTTAGTACTTATATCAGAAACTGATATACTCGGTTATCAACATAGAAACTCCTGATGTTAGCCTTTGTTTCATACACAGCAGAAGTAGAATTAGCAAAAGATGCTATACGTAGCTCGATGCAGCGCATCTCTGAGAGTAGGTGTAAATCCCTTTTAAATTTTTCTCCAATCGCTAGTGGATTTAACGGGGTTTGCTTTTGAAATATCCACAGGTATTCTGAATAGTAAGACGTAATAATAATCCTGACAACAGCCCTGAAGAGTAGTATCAGGATTGGAATAGAATGAAGTTAAACATATCTGAATAAAATAGCGTGTAATTCTGTTATCTGCTACACGCGGTTTCTAGAAAACTAGAGACTGAAGTCATGGAAACCTTTAACTGACGAAAATCCTTGTCTGTCCAATCTTTTAGTCTCGTGAATTAGAAAAAAAAACATAAAAAAGAAACAGTAATGAAAAATGAAAGGAAAAACGTTCAACAGAAGTGTTTGTTTTCAATTAACATGGACGTTTCATAAGAGCGTGGTAATTGTTGGACGCTTCTTCTCACTATGTCAACTGAGTATCTTTAGGTTTCCATGCTTCAAGTGAATACATTAAATTCCAATGAAGAACAAGTGCCTACGTAACAACAGAGGAACGCGAAGCGAGTGGAGGAGAACAGCTAAACAAATAAATGAGATAACTGTATGTCTCACCTTTTCCAATTGACATCAAACATTATTAGAAATGTAATGGTTCTTAATCTTTGTAACTTTAATTCCAATGTATCTCCAGGAAAAAAAAGTACTAGAAAACTAGGCGAACGGAAAACGATAAACAAAACGTAGAGAATGAGTAGCAAAGAACAAAACATTTCATCTTTTTCTTGGTTCTTCAATATTGAACTATATTGTGCTAATAATACTGTTTCAGGGTAATTCAAAGATCTCATCGTAATCGCTAGCTTACTAGTTCGAGCCTTTCCTGTAATCTGCCACCCATTATTTTGGTAGATAACATTAGGTTAGGTAAAGCTAGGTTAGTATACTTTATATAAGTCACAGACAGACATATTCAATCCACTACTGGATGAGGCCTCTCCTGAAGGGAGGAGTTGGGCTACTGCTCCCACGCTGACCGGACGTGTTGGGAAAGGGGAGCCGATCGCCATTGTTTTTTTATTCATAGCAGCTCCCCAATTGCATCACGATGCTGGGTAGGCATTGTTCCAGATCCTCTCGCTTTGGAATAAATCCTGTGACAGAGCTGGTAATCGAACCCGGGACCCCACGATCAACAGCGACGGTAACCACTAGACCAGCAAGGCGGCCATACTTTATATATGGCGTTAATAAATACACTATCTAACCTAACATTCACGATCAAAGCAATGGTGGGCAGAAAAGATCTAATTTTCGTGCTGAGCATTTTGCCAGGATAACATTTTGTCACGATGACTGTTCAGGAGGCCTGGCGTCACTTTCAGTTAGGAACAACGAATATACCTCTCAGCGTCGCAGTGGAGGATCGAAGCTTGGTGCAGGTCCCTATCCGTCCCGGTAGTACCTTCCATAGGGAATATTTTTGTCATAACCTGGTAATGGACTGAAAATTAGGTGTAGATAGAATTGAGTAAATATTAATATAGGTGAACTGAAGTAGTGGAAATATTTTTTAATTCTCAGCGTTGTTCCCCAAGATTCCAGTTGTTCATCGATTGTGCAATTCTGTTGGAACTTCCAAAAAACATTTCTGGGCGCTAATCTATGTTACACGAGAAAATAGTATTTTCAAGTGAACTATACACGTTGTTTACTCACTACTTCACATAATTATAGGTTGATGCAGATGTTTATGAGTTTCAACATCCCCATAAGTATTGACGATGCAGTTGAGAGAAAGACATATTATTAATTTTCTTGTCCAATGCTCATTATTGTCCAATACTGAGATTTAGTGGAAGGTTGGATTTGGTTTATACCATTTCTCATAGTCTCAACCCTGTAACACAAGCAATGTTGGGTCAAGCCTCGCCGGACATTTCCAATTTCAACCGCAGGGTATCCAACTCACTACTAGACTTCTATCTGCTCTGTCAATACTTTCGGTAACATCATGTTTTACGAGAAAGAGAATGAACAACATGTAAATACGTTCTTTGTACACTGCAGAGTTCAAACTTAACAGTCGTATACCAGATATCTAAACAAGGAAGACAATACACATGTGTATAGCCCTATAAATGCTTCGTTTACTAGATACAGGGTGTCGAAGTTCGAGTCCATTCAACTCCTTATAAATACTAGTAATTTAAACCTTTCTCGATGAAATCAGAAGGGATCGATCAAAGTTCGTTACTGCAAGTCAATTTGCATCAAGATAATTGATCTTAAAGATTAAACTTGATATATTTGAAGTTCATATTTACCAGAGGAGATTGGTTGGGTTCGAACTTTGATCACCTTGTATTTAGAAAACGAGGCGTTAGACTCACGTCCATTTTCTTATTCATGTCTCTGGTGTTCTTCAGATTTCCTATGGATGGAATATGGATTATAATTTTGTTACATTGTATGATTCTTCCTTTATTCCATCAACACTTTTAGTGTTACCATTTCTCTGTAAAGAAGGAAAAGATTTTTCGTTAGACGGAATGTCAAATGTTGCAATGGATATATAAGGATGATAACTGCACATTCTTCTAACAAACGGAATTGATAATTGGAAGGAAAGTAAAACTAATTTAATATTTCATTTTAAAAGAAGGAAACAACGTATTTTATCAAAGTATTTATGTATCTGTGGGATGTTCTTTCTTGCCTGAAGTAGACATTAATTTCAACACTTGGTGAAGACATCTTCAACGCTCTGTATGGATAATTTCTTCATATTCATATTCGAAAGAGCAAACATGAGTTCCACATGTTTCTCCTCTACACGTATGAACTAATTTCACTACAAATCACGTATATTGTCTGTTGATTTATGTAACCAACAATATTAAATGTTGACACGACTATTTCTATTTTTAAGTTAATCCCAATGCCTTGTACTGATGTCCTTGGCCAGAAAAACTTAAAAATTACGGTAGGAAACTTACCATTAGCTTCGGGGTTACAAACTGGATAAACTTCAGCACATTACAAAGATTTCCGTATACTCACAACAGGTTAATGCACCACTGACACAATTTGATATGACTCACTTAGATTAAAACAAGTACCATGCAACACTAGTAATTAGTTCTTACATAGTGAATTATTCCCTCCCTGACAAAAAAAATGAATGGCCTTGCTTCTATTAAATAAAATGAGAGATTCTTCCAGAACGAAGTATATGAGAAATGATGTAATATCTTCAAAATGGAGAAATGGGGAAACTCACTGAAAATTACACGTAATTTGACATTATACAAGAAATCGTTTCAAGGCCAAATCAGAAATTTGAAGAAGAATGCTTGCGCAAGTAAGTAGTTCCGGACCTCTTTTTCCTTTCCCGTATTCAAGTTATGCTATAAAACAATTAATTTAGTCCACCATTTCCTTTCCAAAGAGTTAAACAAGGCCAAGGAAATTAGGTACCTTGCAAGTAATCTAGGTCGTGAACTATTAAATGAGTTCACCTGTATTTGGAAGCGGTAACATTTAAGATACATTAACGTAGATGTGTGGTGCGTACAGGATTATCAAATAACAGTTCTGTAGGTCAGCCTTCTGCCTTCAAGGATTTCTCTCCCATTTTTTTTCCATCTTTACAGACTCTGCTTCCCACTTGAAAAAAATATATAAGTATCTTGTTTCAAAACAGTTGCATTCGAAGAAGAAAGTTGTCAGTTCTTTTTCCTTCAAATTTCTTATGCAATACACTTTTTGTTTCTAGACGGGTTGCTCATGTGTTGGTGTTTGACGTGTGTGTGTGTATGTGAAACCTCGTTTCTTTCATGGTCGTGCATCGAACTCTAAATAAGGAGGAACAGCTTTGAACAAAGCTATTTCCTCCAAACACGTGATTGTCTAATGCACTGCTTATATACTTTCTTTTGATCACGTTTTTACTTGAAGGAATTTCGCAGCAGAGACGTCCTACCAAACATTATATTTATAAAATAATAATAACAATAACGGCTTCTGCAGGGCTTTCCAGTACGGGTGCCATCTCCAAAATTCTCTAGCACACACCCTCACGATAAAAACCTTGAAAACCTCCACTTACAAACTCTCCCAATTTTAACTTTAGCTCTCGAAATTGTAAATTCTGGAGGATTCCCTAATAATAATAATAACTACGCTGCATGCATCTTTGGTGATGCCTTCAAAATTAAGCTCAGCAGACAGTTAGCATCAAACGAAATGTTTTTACACGATTATAACATTTAGGAAATTATTTTTGTTACCTCGGAAACAGAAATAAGTTCGAACTCCTTGTGCGCCTGACACATTGAGGGTTGAACACTCTATCAACATACCAAGTTTGGTGAACAGTAGGTCGAACGGTTTCCTACGTGATGCCTGAAAATAAGTTTTTGTTAAAGAACCACTACCATGGAAACCATACCACACATGCAAATCAGAAAGCTTGTAAGCTTTATCCAATGCCACTACTACCAATGTGCAAAAACTGGCGACCATCGATCCAGAAACTTCAAAGGAATACTCTGTTTTAAGAAATACAAAGTGAATGTAAAACAGATTTATTTGCTAACGTTCGCGCGGATCAGTAAATGTGTCTAACTATTATATAAACGGTAAATGGTTTAACATTCTAATACGGTTAAAGCCTTACGGGTGTTCTCGTAAATCGTATTTAATGTTATTGAAAATGTTTTCCTGTCAAGTTTTTTCTTTAACAAAAAACATAGTTCCTTTCATTTTTTTCAACATGTCATTTTTTTTTCTTCAGGCAACAAGTATTTATTGCTTTACGCTGCAAAAAATCAATGAAATCATCAGGATTGGAGCTAAAGTCCTCACACATTCATCCCAACTTACTATTCCTGCAGCCTTACGAGGCAAATTGTGGGATCATTTATGCATTCATTGCCACATTGCAATGCTTCCTATATATACACCCTAACAAACATAAGGAATTAACTAAGGACATATGGATTGAAGTTATTTGGTATAGTTTGTAATAAAATACTAATAAAACTCCACGGAACTGAAGAAATATGTTTAATTACAGGAAGAATCTAAGTTCCTACAGATAATACAACTTCCAAGACATCTTTATTGGAAACTGAAAAACTATGAATTCTTACCTATCTATGCTCCCACTCCGTATACAATACGTTAATTTCTAATTACGGTATTATTCAAGGAAGAATATCTATTTTTGATGATAATTACCGTCCGCGAAAATCAATTATCTTTAGCTCAAAATTCCGTGAAATAATCTGCTTCTATTCAGGGCCAGAGATATATGTATGATTTTACTAGTATATTGTGTTTCACTATAAAAACTCGGGGCCATTTCTTCCTCATGTCCCGGGCTCTAAGCTTCGTCCCATACTGTGAAAATATCCACAGATACAGACAATATAACACAAATTATTTTATGTTAAATGCATATTTAAAAAGAGTTGAATAAATGCATAATGAATACTCTTGTAAACAAATAACTACAAATATGTTTCTTCTAATGAGTCTGTTGCATTAAGGATCTGAGAAATATTATTTCAAGTTATATCGTAACGTAGCTACGTCATGCGGCTAACCCTGCGCTTTTTTAAAAGTATTGTGATATCTATCGGCACGTAACAGTATGGGGGCATTTGAAAAATTGAATTTTGAAATAGGATGGCAATGCTGACAACTGGGTGCTTGGGTACAGGTACAACCACAGTATGCTTTGATTGTGTGCGGAAGTTTGGTGCGGATATGTAGTACTGAATGGAAGTAATTGAAAATCTATTTTAAAATTGATTGCCAACACTGCCAACCTTGGGAGCAGAAGTACCTATGACCTCTATGTAAATAGTAAGTTTGGTGCTGATACGTTTAACGATATGGAAGCAATTGAAAATTTTCTATTCTTACAATTGGTTGGCAACACTGACAGCTGGAGTGCCGAAAGTACCCCACATGAACTCTCCCAGTACCTAATGCACATATATGTCAAATTTGGTGTAAATCAATGCGGATACGTCCAACGATAAAAAATAATATCAAATATAGAACTTTTAAAATTGCTTGTCAATAAAACAAAAAGATAAAATGAATTGTATGGGCGGTAAATTGCTTGTCAAAACTGACAACTATTGTCCCTGGATTGCCTGTATGATTTGTTCCAGTACGTAATGGACATGTATGCAAAATTTAGTGTAAATCAATGCACACATGTAATTTGTATAAATACAGATATTTTATATAAGATGAATCTGGCAACTGCGATGCTTTAAGTCGGGAACACGCAAAACTTTATCCTATTATGTTGAATAATGTTTAAGATAAGTTTGGGGTAAATACAATATGGAAAAAAATATGATTTCTTAAAAGTTGGCAACACTGAGAACTGGGCAACACTGAGAACTGGGCAACCGGAAATACCTCACATACACCAAGAAATATGTGCAATATTACAGTATCTAGGGTTTCATTTATGTTGTATTTCTTCTTAATTACCTGTATAAAAGTAATTTTTACTTAAATAGACGTTAGTAGTATTACAAATGGATGTATTGAAAAAGAAAAAGAAATCTAGAAAAAGAAACGGAGACTCATGCATTTTTTTAAAATAAACCTAAGTTTAAAAAAATAACTTTTTTTTATTTACAACACTAATCGCAGTTGAAGTTTCGCTGGAATGAGATCAATCATTTCTATGTAATGCTCCAATAACAGTTTAATAACTGAGTCTGTTTACCATAGAAGCTGTAAATGTTTTGACGTTGTACTGTGAGTAACGTCTTTCTAATATATCGGTACACCATTGTCAGTTACGCTGGAATCGGAGCAGTCATTCCTTCGTCATACTCGAATATGTGTTTTCTAATTGAGTATCGATCGCTACCACGCAAACAACAAATATTTTAGCAATCGAATACACTTAAAATCTTAATGCTCGGTTTCACCAATCTTCCTTAAAGTCGGTGTAAGGGTGCGTTAGTTAACGCGTACATAAGAATTTAAGTCTCTCTTAAGTCATTGTCATTGCAGATATATTTCAAGTTATTATTTAAGGGTCCCTTAAGAAACAAATCGTTAGTACTCATCTCATTCACATCGTGATTTAATTTCTTTCTTTCTCGAAATATGCTGTATCTTGGCTATGAATGTTGATTTAGCAGTAAACAAGAATGGGTGCAGGACCAATTTACTGGCTGTTATTTCTACAATTAGTCCATTTAGATAAATTATCTCAGAATTGAAACTTTTACAGCATGTCAGATTCTTTTTATTACTACGATCATCGCTGGATGACAGTACAGTTTAGAATTTAAATTCAAGACAAAAGTCACTATATATTCAAATGTTTGATTTCAAAGTAACGATAATTTGCGATAAGAATTAGAACATCTTGTTCTAAAGGACGGTACAGCTATATATATTACACAGCTAATTTCAAATTATAAGATAAACTGTAATCTGTCGCAAGAGTAGCTTTCAGAAGCTAATGAGTTGCCAGCTCTTGCATTTACAGTGAAATAGAAATGAACATTACTCATGCAAGCTTCTGAGAATATGGGGAGAGGGGGAAAGAGAGTATTTGAGGATTAACTAATGCTTTGCTTGAATTAAATCGCTGCAAGATATCAATAAAAAAAAAACAGTTTATTTTTAATACATTACATTCGCCTTAGTAATTTCGTTGTCTAATAGTGTATCTATCTCTTGGCATTGACGATTTTCCCTTTTACGTTTGAGGAATGAAGAAAAACAAGTAAATCTGATATAAAAGAAATCAAAACCATTTTCTCATTATTCTTCCAAGCAGATTGAAATTATGTAATTTAATAATTAGCAATGACTTGTATGAAAACTCCACGAGATGTTAATTCGCTTTCGCATTGGTTCTTATTGGTTTATCGTAAGACACTTTTGTGTTGAGTTTCGTACGTTAAGTTTGTTTTATAGAAATTCAAGAACTCGAACAGAGAAGATCTGCTAATTGTTTAATTGAAGAAAGATCTGCGTTTGTGGAGCTCCTTCCCATAGAATCCCAAATAGAAAATGGTCAACCCACAATAGTGAATTCAAGTTTGGTTCTACAAAACTGCTATCGTGGACGCGACCTGACCACCGCACAACAGTATCATGAATTATAAAAGCTGTGAATCCATGGACGGATTTTTAGAGGGGCATGGGGGGAGGGGCATTTCAGAATGACTTTAAATGTTTGATCCTAAACGATAGCTTTTGAAGTAATCCAGGATGTCCCTCCTAAATCCACCCATGTGTGAGCCACATATTGTCTCTGATATGTCTTTCTGTTTATGTTCCTAATAATTTCATCCACATGACTCCAGATGACTGCATCGGTTTATGTGTAAAATTAATAGTACCAAGAACAGCAGGGAACAGAGCAATTAGGAGATAATTATTACATATCGCTTGATATTTGACAATACACACGTGCACAGAGCTTTATTTCTGGGGGAAGAGGAAATTCCCTGGCACCTTGTGTGTTTTCCCTAGTACTGTACCTCACTTGCTTTCTTTCAGGGTGGGAAAAACCCTTTTTCACAAACCATTTACAAAACAAACCCTTTGTAGACGCACATTGCATGTAACAATGTTCTACTAAGAACTTTGTGTTTTACGGAAACTTTATTCAAGACCGCGTAACTGCATATCAATGCTGTTCAGTGAGCTCTATAAGTATACGAACGATCAAATTTTGAAGTCAGATATCAGAGCAAACAGTTAAAAATCAATCGTCCACTTCCTAATCCAATATGCACAAAATATTCAATCCTTAGATTTTCCGGCATGTCACCACTGTGTGAGTGGCCCGTTTTTATTTTATGTATTAATCACTGAGTTATGAGTAGCCACGGCGCCAGTATAAAATATGCGTAAGGGGAGAGGCTACAATATTTCAT
>JAGDQP010041997.1:0-16698 GCA_022664845.1 Lepisma saccharinum | reverse complement strand
AGCCTAATTTTCTTACCTTCTCCTCCTCCATCAGTATTTGGGCACGAATATTTTTGGCGAAATTTAGGTTTGGTAACATTGAAATTTTGAATACTTAATATTTTGAGTTAAGTACCAAAAATCTTGTAAAACCATGATCTCGGAATGGAATTCAGCCCTTACTAAACAAATATTATGAACTTTAGGCTGCTAACAGGGCAAAGATGTGATTATAATTACATATTCTCAACGATGTAAAAGTGTAAAAAAGGGAAATCTCGATCCTTCATCCCCTCTTAACCTGTTTTATGGAATTATTTTTTATTCAAAAATGGAAGGGGTGAAGGAATCGACAGTCGATATTTGTGTGTTATGTGTTCATTAAGTCACAGGCCGGTAGAGCCATGTTAACCAAGTAAGTTTTGATAGAATCTTAAATAAATAATTTCTATCTTCTGGCCCAATGTTCTAAATTCTGAACTAAAACAATGCCTGTTATGTGTTACGTGTTTGCACTGTTTGGGGGTACCAGTGAGCGTATTTTTAACCCATATGAACTTTACTTTTGATATTTTTGTTTTAACCCAAAATTCTGTATGAGTGAAAAATAGGGGCATTTTGTCTGTACAGATCGCACCTTGTAATTAATGTAATATTATCTATATATTTTATAATTCAATAAGTTAACTTCACTCTGTTTATAATTTTTTTTTCCAAAATTTTAACTTAACAAAATTCGATTAATTTAACTATGGTTATATTTTAATATAGTTGGCACGCTGTAAATGCTTGATGTTAGTTGATGAAAACAGCTGTCTGCTGTACTGAAAAGGATGTCAGCAAGTTTTTGTTAAAATGTTAAGGTAATATAAAATTTTGACAGGAAAGTTTATAATAAAATAATAACAACAAAATTTATAACATGTTTAATTTCTTGAGAATAACGATTGGGCTGTAGAAATTATACTGTTATTTAAGTTGGTTGAAATTCTTGTGTAATAGTAAAGCTATTACATGCTAAGTATTAGCGTGTTGCAATCCAACGTGGAACTCTTCCTAGTTCAGTGGTATGACCTACTCAAGGTGAGATTTCTGTTTGAGAGGATATGGATTTCGTTTGCACTCTTTTTTTCCATCAACCTATATTGCATATAGTGTTACGGATGTAAGTTGTCCCTTGTACGTAACTTAATTAGATTAGGTTCGATGGTTATTATTTCCTATTTTTTTTCTCTCTTCTATTTTGTGCAACTATGCAATTACACTCATCTATTTATTTAATTAATGGAAGCTCATCTATGTAGAATGGACTTGGTGTGTGAAGCGGAAATCTCAACTTGAAGGTCTTGGGCCTCAGTACTGGAAGATAACAGTGCTTTTTGAGTGTTTGCTTGAAATGAACCCAATGATATTGTGTATCAGCTACCAATGTTCAGTTTCATGGTGCCTTCTAGAATGCGGGCCCATTTGCTAAGCTTGGGTTCATTATGATGAAGTGTTTACGTTTAGTGTCACCGGTTTCTCTGCGTTGTTGTGATCCTGTGATTGAAGGTGCTTGTACCTAGCCGTCGATTTTGAGTTCAGCTCTTCGATTCTTTGATGCTGCTATGAAATTCCATTCCTGAACCTAGAAGTTAAGTTCCCTGAGGGATAGCCACCTACAACTTTAAAAAATTTGTGTACCTCCTACACCCCAATGAGTGTTCATATGTGCGACTTCATTAATATTTAATCATGTTGATATTTGCCAGCCTAGTGATTTTCTGTGTAACCGCTTTGAGGTTTAGTTAATATAAATATATTAATTTAGCAAGGTCAGGTGACTTGCTGTTAGAATTTGAGACAGGAGCAGAGTACTCCTGTATTTGCAGAGTGCTGGTTATGGCATTATTTGAAGTCAATGGGGATATAGGCGGGGACACTGTTTGTGAAAGGTGTAGATGGCTGGACCCCAGTGAACCTTTCTGCGTTGAGGCACAGGTATGGGAGGGAGGGAGGATGAGTGATGATGTATGGAAGTGGCTTACGCCCGCTCGCTGGGGGTGCCCTGTGGTAACCTGCATGCCTTATCTTAGCCCTGCCACAGTGGTTGTGGAAGTCTCTGTTTGATTAAGCCTCGTTCCAGTTTGGGCTAATCTTCCAAGTAGAGCGTGACCCGGATCTTGTAATTTGTTTATAGGCAAGATATCCAAATCTGGCAGTGGTCATTCTGTCACGCTACAAGTATATATTTTTATTTTTATTGGCGACCGTGACTAGTACGTCCATCGCTTCTCTTCGAATGGTATTTGCGTAGAGCAGGCGGTCGTGATCTGATATATTACCTTACCTCCTCAAAGATTTTGTTTTAGTTCTGCAGTATGTGATTCTGCGTTTGCTGGGTCATGTGAGAGTTTCGGTTCTTTGTCTGTGATTTGAGATATTTTGTTTTGCGATAAGGTGACACAGTTCCGGTTCGGTTCTACGATTCCGATTCGATCAGTGATTTTTTAACGATTCCGATTCTTCGATTCTTTTTTCGATTCTTCGATTCTTTTTCAATTTTTTTGCGATTTTTCCTATTGTTTTGGAATTTTAAGTTGGATAGCAACTACGCTTAGTTAAAGGTATTATTTTAGCCTGTTATGGATACAACTAATGGAAAATATGTTTAAAAAATCTGAATGTACGGTGACGTAAATAACAAGAACTTAATGAAACGATTTAGAACTTAAACAAGTTATTAATATATGATGGTAATAAATAATATTTCGCCAAAAAGCAATCTGTTCGTAGTACTGTGGAGGATCGACAAGGCCCCTTGTGAATTTAATAATATAATACAGAGTGTGACTAGTTGATGTATGTGTGCAGTTAGATTTTTAGTGTTACTATTGTGTTTATATTTTGTGATAAATTTCTCTGAGAATTTCGTGGTCATTTAACATGTTTGATTCGGACGGTGGTAAAGCTAAAGTATCGTGCAATTGTGGACGCGCTGGTGTTGAGGTCGAGTGCGGTCATTGACATTCTTGGATATGTATGCGATGCGCGAAGTTGCCCCAATATATGGTGAAATATATAAGTAGCCGGAATTCGAGTTCACTTGCGAAACTTGTACATTAGCGGAAAATCCGGATTTAGAGCTGGAGTCCTCTGTTCTCGACGATAGTGAACGGGAAGTAGGTACAACTGATTCTGCTCAGTTGTTAAAGGCTATTAATGCTTTGACGAATAAAGTTGAAGATGCTCAGAAATCTTTAACAACTAAGGTTGAAGATGCTCAGAAATCTTCTCAGGTTCAAATCGACACGTTAACAACTACGTTAACAAGTAAGGTTGAAGATTCACAGCAGGCTTCACAGATTCAAATGAACGATATGAGGGAACAGTTACTGACTAGTATAACCAATGTTAGTACTAGGGTTCAGACTGTTGAGACTAGTTTGGGGGAAGTTAACGTTGTTGGCAAATTAGATGGTAGAGTTTCCGATGTTAATAAGAAAATTGAGGGAAATGAAAATTCTTGTATTTTGCGAGTAAATACACTTCGTAAGGAATTGGAAACTTTGGTTTTAAAGGTAGCTAGTGTGAATGAAAGTATAGTTTAGCTCTTGGGCAATCGAAACAGTGCTTACATGACGGTCGGACGCGACAATGTACATGATTTTATCGACATGTTCGACACGTGGCCTTCCAGTGCGTGGTACATCTTTGACGTCAAAATTACCGGCACGGAATCGACGAAACCAAAATTGCGCGTGATTGGCTGTTACAGTATCAGGACCATAAACACTATTCACATTTGCAGCCGCCTGGCTTGCGTTTTCGCCTTTATCGAAGAAAAACTGTAAAATATAGCGTATTTTCTCTTTGCTAGTGTCCATTTTGACGCGCGCTCACACAACACTGAGTCAACGCATCACAACTATCTGAACAGTGTTTGTAGTACGCAATCTCATCGTTTTAATGCCATCTCGTTGAACCCGGTCGGACTTATACAACGCGAGATACAGATCACTGAAGCCATCTATTGGCAAAATAATGGATTACTTTTTACTACACCAGATATAACGAAATTGAATGCAAAGTAAGAATAAGCCAATCGTAATATATACATTTTTCTAAAGTAATGATTTACTGCTCCTTATTTACACTTCATGTATTCAATTTTTAAAAATACCGATTAAATCCAGAACAATATTGAAATTTTAAAAGCTAATAATATTTATTAACACCTTTGAAATGATTCGAATCCGAGTTTGAAGCTTGTTCTTTTAGCCAAGATATTTGAAGGTTCGTAAAATACGTTGATATAGCCCAAGCCTTCATATCTCTCTTCAATAGCAAATATCTTCAAACTATAGATTAATTCATTTGATAGATATTCTTAAGTATTATCCAGGCTGCTTTCCAAAATACCATTATTACTCTCATTTGTCTTAAAGTTTTAAATGTATTTTAAAGGGGGCTTGATTACTAAGTCCTCTTAAAAGGCATTTGAAGTTGGGTTCCTTTCTCCTTGGTTTATTGAGCTTTTTGGCATTACTTCGTCGTTAACTAATATTTTTGGAGATCCTAAAATTCGCAGAGTCATGAAAACTTAAGGATTTCATAATCCGTGAACACAATTGATACATAGGAATGTATGTAACTAAAATCTGTTTTTAACCCTTTCTGGAAAACACAACAGGTACTCACCACAAAAGAATTGTAGAAAACATTTTATTTTAAATAACTACAGTTGCAATATAAGCGCCAATCTCTCCAGAGCACTTGAGTTCTTTTAACAAGATCTGGGTGACATCAACGAAGAACAATAAATCCTTCAGCACCATATAAAGATACCAAATAAGCAGCTAAATTGTAATTATTGTATTCCATGCTCAAAGAAAATGTAAAGATGAAACAAGTATACTTAAAATTTGATATTAAACACTTAAATTTTAGTATAAAAAATACCACTCATTAGTTTTTAATCTCACAACGTGTATGTTCGGACTTTCTTAGACTATATCCTGCTTATTAGACATTTCTTTGACACACGTGTAAAGATCTGTGGACAATCTTATTCTACTGATTTTATTCATTCATAAAGTACCTAGGTAGTATATTTCGTCGGTTTGTTTGGCATTATTGACTTTGTTATTCACCACACACCAAAATGAAACTTGAAATGAAATAGTGTAATGTATTTTCCAAAATTACAATTCCACTTTCCAATAAGTTCATGTCATAAGAATATTCCAAGGTTATGTTTGAAATTAGCATTACAAGTAGTTTAAGATCTGCTTCTTTGCTAAATAACTATTGCGATTTAGCTTATCGTAGAAATATTAAATGCTTTAAAGTAATGAAGCTTGTATCGAAATGAAGTTGTAAATACATTTTGTGTCTAAAACCTTACGTGACAGAACAAATCTGATGACATTTCTGGAATTAAAAGCAAAATTTCATTTTATTTTGTGAAAAAAGCTTTCAAGACCGAAAAGATGTTGAGTTGAATTATCTAACGGAAGACCATTGACGTTAATAAATAACACTTTAGACAATGTTTCAGTACTCAGTACATTCTAACACTAGTCATCTGTAAACTCGTAAGAGTGAATCTCCGTTCGTTTCGTGCCGTAGAAATTAACAATACCTCTAACTGATTAATTTCTGAACGTCGTCACCAACAATTTGATTGTTGGTCTTGTAATTCAGGAAGTATAAATCTGACTTCTGTGGATCAGTTTTGAAATATTCGATAAAAGGCACATGCTGCTCACCATACAGCATTTTATTCATAGCATCAGTTGGTCAAGATTGATAACTTACACAGGAAGAAAGTTCATAAAAATCTGGTTCATCGACATGAAATCTTTCACATAAATAATCTATTGTTTGTTAAAATATTTTCTTTGTACAAAATTCGACATGGAACACGTTCTACAATGGAAGTACTATTACTTGCCCTTTTAAATTTACCCGAGTCATTGAAGGTCTAACAATGGCATCACACCACATCTCTTTATCTCTTTATGATTTCAAATTGTCCAATAGCCATTGATCATACTGCATTAATTTCCAACGTAATGAACGACGAAATCTAATACGTGGAAAAGTAAGACATCTGATGGCCTTGGCTGTTCAAAGATGTTAGACATGTTACTGTCCGATGATACTGATAAGTCACTGCTATAAATATTTTGTACTGCCTTCTGAGTTCAGAGTGTATTTCAGTAATTTGAATATTATGATTATTTCAATTTTATTTTCTTGTATTTTCGGAGTTATTTGCTATCGTTCTTCAAGCTATTAACAAGTTCCCCACTAGAAAGCACAAAGGCAATGAGGTGTCTAAGAGGTGTCTGGGAATTTCCCCCGTTCCCCTCCTTCAATTACCAGACTGAACGGAGGTGAAAAGCTAGTACGCGTCTATTCCATGTGTTGCTTTCAGTCAATTGAGATTTGTGAAAGCATTTAGGCTCTGGGACAGGCCATAGAGGTACGCTAGGCGTTGCAGGCGCCCAAGTTATCGGTTTTGCAAACCAATTAAAAACTAATATTACACGTTGTTTCCATATCATTGGACACATACGTAATAAAATTGGCATTTAGGTACTGGGACAAGTCATAGAGGTACTTAATGTACCACATGCGCCGAAGCTGTCAGTGTTGCCAACCATTGGACTATGTTAAAAATAATATTTCAACATGCTTCCATACCATTGGAGTTATCTGCACCAAACTTGTCATTTGGCTACTGGGACAGGTTCTCTAGGTACAACTAATCACCCCACATGTGCAGGTGTATCCTGAAATCCACCATGTTGGATGAAGGCATTTTTTTCCAAGTGGCAAGTGGATCGCGTGACAACAAACAATACTAGAATATTATTTAAAAAAATATTAAATGTGTCAGATTTGACCTACCTATTACTGGGTCGGAGTTATCGGCAATGAAATGACTCTTATGGATAAATTAACACAGTAAATTAACTTTTTTAAATTACATTGACTACATCATCTGCAAAGCTATGAAGATCTTACATAGGTCTGATACATAGGCTCACTAACATTACTTACATGCTTGCACTTAGAACGTATTTTCTACGCTGTGCTTGGCCTGGTCCATGTCAAGTGACAGTAATCTCCCAAGATTTAAAAATATCAGGAATTTCTTCATACGTATAGTCCATAATACATGCACTTTCTTTCCTTACCTATCCAAACTTGATATTCTTTCTATTCTTCTCCTTATTCTGTCTAACCTTTCTAACCTTTCTAACCTCCCTACTCACCGTAAATCGTTCGATCTTAGATTTCTTTCCAACATAATGCATGGTAATGTTTGCACAAATGACCATCTCCCATTGCTTCGATTGCGTGTTCCGAGAGCTAATAGCAGCTGCAATTACTAAATCAGAACTCCAAGGTTATCTTTAGAAAATAAATCATTCTTAATCAGACTTCTCGCATTTAATCACTCACTGACCAACCCTCCTAACTTTTATCTTCTCAAAACTACCTTTATGATACTTTGTTAAAGGGAGTTATCTTAATATCACATCTTTGTATTTTCTAGTATCTATTGTATTTGTTCCTGTTCAATTATAGTGTTTCTGTTTTGTTATTTTTCTCCCAGCTATTTGCGAGTCATTGCTTTCCTTGCCAGAAGTATGAAGTCTTTACCAGTTGTATGCGGCTGTATGTTTTTTCCGATCAATAGACATACTTCATTTGAAGATAAAACAACCTTTTCATTATTTGAACCTGACACAATATCTGTAACTACTTTTTGAAATTGGATAAATTCTGCTAATTTGTTTCTTATATAACCAATAGGTTTGTTCACTGAAGCACGGCGCTGTGTTTAGGGATGATCTCGCAATTTCGAAGATTTAATTGCCTCAGTCGATAGCACCTTGCCGCAAATAACACACTGTGGTTTCTGATTACCATATCGTAACTAAAATCCCTATTCTAATAGATTCGGAAAAATATTTATGCCCTTTCTTGGGCACTACATTATCATTTTTGCTACATGAACACCATCAGTCAAAATAAATCAAATCAAAATCAAATCCACACAGGTTTACTGCCGCGTACTTTAGGTTCAATGAACATTGATAACGCGTGTTGAACAGATTTAAGTTACTGATCCATTTTTCGTACATGCTGACACAAAAGTCTGACGTTAGTTTTTTCATTTCTTTTTATTTCAAACGTCTAGTAAAAATCCATAGAGAATAGATGGTCATATCAGACCATTAAATGTTGTAGTATTAACTTCGTTTATTGCATTGGTTTTAGTTTGTTGAGTTCGATTTTAATTTCACTTTATGATGTTAATGCCATAAAAGCAATTCAAATAAAAAGATCGTGACTTTGTTTCTTTGTCTAGATAACAAAATAAAAATGAAACTATATAATTCTAACATATTAACGAAACAAATTGATAATAAAGTTGTTTTGAGGAAGAACATGAACTTATTACTATTATTGATGAAGTAGGTTGTTTATGGTTTAAAGGCAAAGACGTTGCTGAGATATTAGGGTATCTAAAACTGTTAGTACTATTGAAAAATATATTGAATTAGAAGATGATAATAAATTTAGAACATTACCAGATGCCCTACAACTGGGCGTCCACAACGTTGATGTAAAGACAATTTTCATCAAGGAATCTGGTCTGTAGTCTATCTTATTTTCTAACCAACCAAAAGCCAAAGAATGTACAGACGGTTACATCATAAATATTTCCATCACTAAGAAAAAAAGGTGAATACAAAATAACAAAACAAGACGACATTCTCCCACTTGTTAATTTTTAAAATCAGTTACAAAAGCTGAACAAATTAAAGAAAAAGACGAGCAATTGCAAACTTGTTTCTTAAACGTAACTGAGATAATGTGAAATTATCTAGGCTTGTTAGAAAATGATTAAGTATTATTTTGCAAGGCTTTATTGTTATAAACAATAAAAAAACTTAAATAAATGACATTAGATATATTTGGATATAGCAAGAAACATTCTCAAGTAAAACATACAGATGAATCGTCGGCATTGAAAAGTATAACAAATTGAAAGAAGAATTCGGCAAATACAAAATACACATATTGAACACACAGGGTATAATTATGTAACAAATAATAGTTTTTTAGTATAGATCGCAATTATATTCCAGGCTAGATATCACTAAAAATTTAAGAAGCAAGTACTTAAAATATTGATAATAATATTATCCCATTATTTAAAGTTGTTGTTTCAGAGTTTAATGAATATAAAGATAGAGCAAATGTTAGTCGAATAGGACTAGTTGAACAATTACGAATTAAACATCAGCAAAAATCTATATTTAAACTCTACAATATGAACGATAGTTATATATTCTTATATGACGGTAGATTAACAAATACACAGTCCGATACAAAACTTCCCGGACTAGGGCCATTGGAAGAAAATGAGAAAGCTGATATAATCTTTTAGTTTGTTTATTCAGAATAGTCCCCATTTAAAGCATTACACTGCTGAGCTCGTATTTCCAACTATTTCATGGCATTGGAAAAATCTTCTGCGGGGATTATGTTCAGTTGGTCGGTCACACCTTTTTGAATCATCTCCATGGTATCGAACTTTTCAGCCTTTAGTTGCAACTTCACCTTGGAAAACAGAAAATAATCAGGCGGAGACAGGTATGGAGAGTAAGGGGGATGGTGCAAGGTTACGAGGTGTATTTGAGTCAGAAACTGTTTAGTTGTTGTTGCGCACACTTTTAATTTTCTTAAGTCTTCATTACAATTCGTGAAACCACAGTTTTCGGTATGAATGTAACTGAGACGCCAATTTTCGATCTTCTTTTGCCATTTTGGCTACGGCTGCGATGTTGTCATCGGTTCGGTATGTTGTGGTCCAACCACTGCGCTCGTCGTCCTTCACTGACTTCCCACCGTCTCGAAACAGTTTGCGCCACTCAAAAACGGTTGTTCGGACTGCTGATTCACCGTAAGCTCTTTGAATCATTTTAGCGAGTCGGTTGCAGACATATCTTCTTTACAGCAGAATTTAATCACTACACACGTTCTTTGTCCTTCTTGTAAGTTTTATACTTTGACGCAGCATAACAACAACAACCGTGCACGTCTTATAAACTACTGCAACTACACTAACGCCAATTTGCACTATTGTTAAGTAGGTCCAGTACTAAGTAATTTAATCGCTGTGCCACAAATAAAATTGGTAGGAAAGCGGTAAAAAAAACAGTCCGGGAACTTCTGCACCGGTCCGTGTACTACAACATATTCTACTCGAGAACATTTACATATATATTTAAACAATAATGAAATAGTAGTTGAAAATTATCCTTATTACTATAAAAAGCAAAATTTATTTTGATTTGAACCAAAAGAACTTGCAGCCACGGAAGAAAGTCAACGATTATTTATTGTGTTGTTGAATGTTGTTGCATTAACCAATTAGTGATTTTCTATATATAAGAACGTATTGTGTAGTAATATATATATACTAGTAACGAATTAAATTGTATGATGATTGTACAGATAAAACAATCATGTAAGTAGAACAACATCAATTACTACTCTCGACTAACAAAGGCAGAGCTAGTTGATAAACATATACAACAGAATGATTTAAGGAGTTACAATTCTACAACGTTGAGAACTATAGTGAAATGAACTTAACACAACTTAAATAACACGCTAATAGATCTAACATACGTAACTATTCAACACTAACAAAGGAGCCATTAATTAGATGATTAAACGGAAGAGAAACTGTGACATTATTCTAAGATCTAAACCACAACAAGAAAAATCTAAGCTAAAGACTAAACATGTGAACAAGATGCTCCCATATAGAGAAGAAAAGTTTAAAAAATCGAAAGTGAAACCCCAAGAAACATAAGTTGAATCAAGATTCGAAACATGGTGATTTGAAACAGGTTATAAGACACAAGACCTACTAGAACACTTTATTAATACAACATCGAAAGCAATATTAAATAGAATACAACTTAGCTTCGAAAAACATAGCTCATTAAACCTTAATATTAGGATAAGCTGTCAATATCAGAAAGGAAAAAAAAGAAATTCAAAACTTTGCTTTAACACAGAATGAAGAAATTAATCAAACAACAAAACTGAAAGAAGTAATAACAAATGTCCAACAAACACTAAGAACAATAATAGATGAGTTTCAAGGTAAGGACTCCGGATCGACTCTGATGAGTATAAAGTTTCTAGAACCAGCACTGAATAAATATGTATCTATTGGAGGATCAGCATATATAGAACCATCTGAACAAATTAAAAAGAAAAAAATATTATCAATGTAAAAAATGGGGATGAATGATGTTTCCTATACTCTATAGCTTCAGCATTAAATAACCCTGCAAAAGATGCTGTAATATAGAAATGCCAGAAGAAGATAGTTATATCAAATTCAAAAACTATGAAAATACATAGGAAGTGGCATTTGCAGTGTTTTGCTTCTTTGAATGTCTGCTACATGGAGTTAGTGATTCTGATAAGTGCTTTAAAAAGATTAGTCACATATTAAAGATACCAAAAACATGAGCCCTAAGGATTTACAGAAATATTGTAGACTATCGCGGAGAAAAACCAAACCCTATAATGTATAAAGGCAAAAGTGTTGAGTAAATTAAAGATGCAAAACACATTTCCCACATATACAAAACTATGTTGGTATGAGCCCATTAACAAATAAACAAAAACAAGAATACCAATTGGGAAACACTGATATAGCTGTAGGAAACAGTTCACTAATAATAATTATAAAGTAAATCACCATGATCATATAACAGGAGAATACATAGCATTTCCTCGTTATAAGTGTAACAAGCTAATAGGTGTTCTGAAACCTAACAGAATGTGGTTCGCACTTGTTTATTAAATACCTTGGTTGTAACCTGTCTGTTAAAGACCTGGATGGATCTTATCCCTAACAATGAAGAAAAATATATATCTTTCAGTAATAAAGTGGAACAATTAAACTAAAATTCATCGATTCATTAAAGTTTATGACTATGAGTTTAGATAAGCTTCTTTCTAATCTTACAAAATAGAAAATAATACATACAAAATGCATGTTTCTAATACAAGAAGAATTCAATTTAGTCACTCAAAAATGTATATACCCTTATAATTACATGAATGATTGGAATAAATTTAGAGAAAGAAAGTTTCCTCCTAAAAAGTGTTCTTTAATAAACTAAACAACACTCATATAAGTGAGAAAGGCTATAAACATGCTCAACGGTTTTGGAAAACGTTTCAAATTAAAAACTTAGGACATTATCACCACTTGTAGCATAAAACTGATGT
Organism: Lepisma saccharinum; assembly: GCA_022664845.1. Classification (NCBI taxonomy): domain Eukaryota; kingdom Metazoa; phylum Arthropoda; class Insecta; order Zygentoma; family Lepismatidae; genus Lepisma; species Lepisma saccharinum. Next base: position 4,392 of record JAGDQP010041997.1, on the reverse strand, counting down.
ATTATTATTAGGAGATGAGTTCAAGAACTTTAGAGAGACATGTTTAAAGGCTTATGGATTAGATCCTGCTTGGTATTATGCGAGTCCTGGGCTAGTTTGGGATGCCATGTTGAAAATAACAGACAAAGTACTAGAACTGTTGACTGATTATGATATGGTATTGATGATTGAAAAAGGTATAAGAGGCGGTATGAATGTACAAAGAGAGACGTTAAGGCAAACAATAAATATATGAAAGAGTATAATCCTAAAAGGAATCATCATACATAACACGCTTAGACGAAAACAACTTATATGGATGGGCAATGTTTCAATATCTATCTTATAAAAGCTTCAGATGGTTAAGTGAAGAGACTAATTCAATTTAGTTCTCAAACATTGCAAATGATTCTAAAACTGGTTAAATACTAGAAGTTAATATAAAATCTCCAAAAGAACTACATAATGAGCACAGGCTTTCTTTCTATTAGCTCATCAAAACATATGTCTACCAGGTTCAAAACATCCTAAACTATTAGCAACCCTATACGATAAAAAGAAGTATGTTGTACACTATAGAAATTTAAAGTTGTTTATCTCACTTGGAATGAAAATAAAGAAAATACATCCAGTAATAGAATTCAATCAATCAGTTTGGTTAAAACAATACATCAATTTGAATTCAGAGGTGAGAGCTAAAGAAATAAATAACTTTGCGAGAGACGTCTATAAGCTAATAAACAACTCAGTGTTTGGAAAGGCTGTGGAAATTATTAGAAAGAGAGTTAATATAAAACTAATTAGTGATGCAAAAAAGTACGAGAAATATGTAGCAAAACCAAACTATAAGGGTACCACAAGATTCGCAGAAAACTTGGTAGCATTTAACATGAACAAAAAGACTATTTATATAGGTATGCCAATTTTAGATCTATCAAAAAGCTTGATGTATGAATTACATTATAATGTAAGAAAGTCTAAATGTGCAGATGAACTTGAGATATGTTGTAAAGACACTGATTCGCTTATCTATCATATTAAAACAGAAGATTTTGATGAAGACATTAAAAGTATAATACTATTTTGACACAAGCGATTTCCAGCAAAATAATAAATATGAGCTACCACAAATACACAAAAAGGGACTTGGCGAAATGAAATATGAAGTTAAAGGAACAATCACAGAAAAGTTTGTTGGATTAAGATCTAAAATGTACTGTACTAATGCACCTCAAATTGAATTATCATATAAAGACTAAAAATAAGTTCGTCAGAGAATGGTGTTGTAAGAAAGCAGATGGAATAGATCAATGCTGTTTACGAAAGAAATGTCTTTTGATGACTATAAAGACTGTTAGTTAAATGAACAAAAGGATTACAGAAAGATGAATCTAATAAGAAGTTATAAACATCAAGTGTATAGAATAGAAATTAACAAGCTAGCACATAGCATAGAATAGAAATTAACAAGTTGGGTTGATGATAAAAGAGTTATAGCTAAAATGGAATAGATAACTTATCATGGGGTCACTATAAGGTAGAAGAGAAGTAGATTCAGTTGTAGTTAGGATAAGGTAGAAAGAAAGTAGATGTAGTTGTCGTTAGGATAATACGTTATGGTTGTTTAGCCATTAAGATATATGCGATTAGAATTATTTCACTGACTTATTAAAGAGTTTGCGCTATGCTATATGTAGAAATGTTTTACGTGGAAAGGTCTTAAAGAATGAAGTGCGCTAGAAAAAGTTGTGTTATGCTATATGTAGAATTGTTTTGGATATCAAAGCCTTACAAAAGGGAAGTGCGCCAGAAGTTGTTATAGCGCCTACTTAAATGTGATATACCAGGGTGAGTCATATTTTCGTAGCGTTGGGTGGCCCCGACCACTCGATGACGGAAAACCATGTGGAACTTATAGAACAGGTGAAGGTGGTGGTGGCAGAAAGCGTGTCACGTGTCTGATCACAGCGCTAACGGTGTGTGGGAGGAACTACGCGTTGAATACACAGTTGGCAGGACAATGACTGAGGAGAAACTTGTTTGTCGTGTGCTTCTGCGCCATTACTGGAAAAAGGGGTTGAATGCAGCAGCAGTAGCCAAGGAAATTTGTGCCGTAGAAGGTGAAGGTACTGTCCACCCGTCCACAGCTAGAAAGTGGTTTCAACGTTTTCGGTCTGGTGACACCAGTCTCGATGACAAGTCCAAAGTGGACGCCCTGTGACGACGGATATCGATGCTCTCCTGAACGCTGTTGACGGAAACCCACGAACCAGTACCCGTCAGCTGGCAGATGAGGTCCAGACATCACAAACCAGTGTCGTTCATCATCTGCATCAACTTGGGTTTCGCTCCAGGCCACCGAGAATGGTTCCCTATGATTTGACTCACGCTCAAGCTCAACAACGTTTGACCCTGTGTGAAGAAGTGCTTCGAAACCCAACTGACGACAGGTTTTGGCGGCGGATCATCACGAATGATGAAAAGTGGATCTTCCTTCGTTATCCTGACACCGGGAAACAATGGCTTCGATCAGGTACCGAGGCGCAACCAGTGGTTCAAAGAGGGCGGTTTGAGGAGAAGACAATGCTGTGTGTGTGGTGGAATTTCGAAGGTCCGGTGAACTGGGAGCTCGTTCCACATAGTCGTTCCGTAGATATGACATTGTATGCTGAACAGCTGCAACGGGTATACGACATTGTGCGACGTCGTTATCCAGCACTGGTGAACCGAAAGCGACTACTCCTCCAATTTGACAACGCTCCATGCCACCGGTCAAGAAGAGTCCGCCAGCTCATTGCGGATATTGATGGCGTGGACATTTTACCACACACCCCTTACAGTCCCGACCTTGTGCAATCTGATTTTCATCTGTTTCGTTCCATGGCACACTTCCTGCGGGGCAGGCAATTCCATTCCGTGGATGATATGACAACTGACATTACTGAGTTTTTTGCTTCAAAGCCTGCAGCCTGGTATCGTCAGGGGCTTGTGTCACTGGTGGAACGTTGGAGAAGGACCATACAGTGTGATGGGATGTACTTCGCCGAATAGGCTTCTGTGGTACAGGGGGAGGCGGGTGCTGCACATTATCCATGAAAACTCTACGAACATATGACTCGCCCTGATATAAGAACTTATAAAGGGAAACATAATTTTATAACTAGAGAAAAGTATTAGAATACTGTCAACTCAGGTAATTCAAAATCTTTTAAGATACCTTTTTCTCCACGTAACTCTTCAAACAATTTTGTATTGAATGGACAAATTTCCTATCAATCCTGGACCTATTTAGCCCAATTTTTCATATGGATTCCTTCAGTTCTGCTCTGGCTCTGATTTAATGTTATCTGACCCAGTTTTCGGGTTAATTCCATGTATTTTCGATGAATATTAATAAGATCTCTGAAGTAGCGTGTTTAAACTGTGAAATAAGTTGCATCAACTGCGAAACAATTTCCACATTCTGCCTCGTGTCGTTATTTTTATTGGAAATCAAAATCGTAAATCCAATTCCAATTGCTCAGCACTTTTTTTTACTATGTTCGTCAGAAATGCATTTAAATCCACATTTATCCATTCTGTCCCCTATAAATCCAAGTTCCAGACACCATTAGAGACTTTAAAGCCCTACACCACCGCACTTACTCCCTCCATATTTGACTCTGCTGTGTTTTGAGGATCCCATTCTATGAGTGATAGCAAGGCCAGGTATAATACCAAGTTTCGGAATAAAGAATCTCTGGAAAGAAAGTTATCAATATGCAAATGTATTTACTAAGGAAACAGTTACTTCGGGGCAAAGTTCCATAGTGAGATCAGAGCAAGTTAAACACATACCGTGCTAATGGCCGAATAATAGTTTGGAGAAGGCTCAACACAGAATGGGATTCACAGAACTTGGTAGGCAGTTTCAAACATAGAGGAGCAGATGAAATGGTGTGAGATTGTGTAATCTATAATGGTGTACGGAACTTGTGTTTGTAGAATACACAATGAGTAAATATGGTTTTATGTGCGTTTTCCAGAAAAATCTGGAAGAAACTGCTAAGAATTTGATGTTAAGAACTATGATTTCAACAAGACGACCCGACACAATATTCAGTAATGGTTTCGTAATGAGCTGTATGGAGCACACCTTACGCCTCGAAACTCCACTTTAGAGTTCTCATTTAAATTTCATTGAGAATAAATGGAACGAACCCGAAAACAGGGTCAGATAACATTAAATCACAGGAGATCGATACGAAAAAATGTCCAAAATAAGTTCAGGATTGATTAACAAATATGTTCATTCAATGCCAAGGAAATTTCGAAGAGTTGTGTGGAGAAAAGGGGCTATTACAAGGTTTAAAATTACCTAACTTGACGGTGTTTTACTTCTTTTGTCCGGTTATCAAATTATGTTTTTCTTTA
>JAGDQP010041996.1:0-16698 GCA_022664845.1 Lepisma saccharinum | reverse complement strand
CCAAAAATCTTTTTGTGAAGTTTTGCGCCCTGTGGAGCGGCCCCTGGTACGAATACACAAGCATAAAGATCCTTGAAACATACTATGTGATGCGTGCTACGAAATTTGGTTTCGATATCTTCAATAGGTAGTAGTTTTTTTTTTTTTTTTTTTTAGCAATTCTCTCTTTATATACGAAACCGAACCTATAAATAGAACATACAATTTCCAAAGACTAGACTATTCATTCGAGTATCATGGTTCCTACGTCATTCTTCTGAGAATAATATAAGATTTTAAATTGTACCACACTCATGTATGTATAATGCACAGAAAAGGGAACTTGAGGATAATTTTGAAAATTTCTCTCTAAAAAAAATTCCTTTTGGTAACTTTGGGATCCTCTGGAGCGGACTTGCGTATATACGCAAAAGAAGTTTTTAATATTAATACGTCCATGTAACACCGACATAGGTGATGACTATCGTCAGCTTTATGGACAAAAAGAAAGAAAAAAATGAATGTGACTCTACAACCTCGGCCACGTAAGATCATGGTAAACGCGGCTTCGAACTGAACTCTTGTCCAAATGTAAGCATAGTAGAAAATCATATAAAGCGCCTTTTTGTTTCGTTTTCAATGCTTCATGTATCTATGAGCTAATCTTCCATTTAATTCAATTTTCCTAGATTCTATGCATATGAAAATCATGCTCTGTAATTTGGTAAAGGTTTTAGAAAAAGAATTTAACGTCCCAAGTGAGAATAAGCAACACTTCGTCGCTACTGATTTCCAATCTATGTTAGTACCTTTGCTATAATTTGTTTACAGCGTTTTAACGTATCTTTAATTTTGTATATGTCTTTTTTACAGGTCGAAGCTTCGCCATCCTCTTCACTCTCTGTTAATTTGGAAGATGAAGAAGAACAGGAAGGTTCTGTTGAAGAAGAAGAAGCTGAAACCATGGCAAACCTGGCAGCGTTAGAAGTAAGTATTAGTTTACATTTTACGTCTGTTCATTCTCTCAGAAACACTGAAGAAACTTTCGGACAATCTTTAGCTGGAGCACAAGATTTTGAAGTCATATTCAGCTACCATGGGCGCCCATATTGTTGTTTTCAGAGGTGGGCAATTTTTGTTTCTCGAAACGACCAACCATTACATACCCTGTAAGGATGAGTGTGATTTCGGCGTAGAACATTTATTCTTTGTTTCTTAGGAGATTACATGACCAGTTAAACAATTAGTAACCTAAAGTTACAAGCAGTTGCAGTGTACATTTCAATTTGTTTCTTGTGAAAAATAATATAAAATTATGATTCATAACAAAAATTTTAATCAAACACTTTTTAGTCACTATATTATATACTCACATGATTCTTCACTTAACAATCCAGAATATGAAACACTTAAAACAACAACGCCAATTACAAGCTTAAGAAACCCGAGGATTTGGATTTTGCTCACTCCCGCTCAGTCAGTCAGTTCGTTGCAGTTGACTGTCAAACTTCCATCACCCCTGAGCAATAAAACAAATGACAAACGTGTAGCGCGTATAGTTTGTGTTACGTTTATGTTATGTTATTGGTACGTAGCGAAGAAAGGACGTTACAAACATCACAATGTTACGTTCCGGATATATAACAGATCGATATACAGTGAAACTTGAAAATCTGAAACCTAATGAGACATTGCAATATTTCAGGGATATTATTGAGAGCACGTGCGTTGTTAGGGATGACCTGCTCATCTTAGTAGTCGTGATTTCATTATTCTTATAACATCGGGTGAACCTTAGTTTACCGAGCTCTTTATTATGCAACCTTCTGAGTTCTCTCTCTGATATTCATCTGTCGAGGTCGTAATCCAACTTTCGCAACCATAGAATATTACCGTTCTGTATGTTTTCAACATTCTTCATATTAAACATGGTGATGATGATAGGTGTTCGGTCTGTGATCTGTCGCCAGGTCTGTAATCCAAAGAACCCTTCAAGGTGAATTGATTGTAATTTTTACTGCTTTCCATCGGGTAAAGATTAGGTCCTAAGGGCAGGACGTACAGTTTAAAGTGGAAACAGAACCACTTGTGTCCCCACCGGGTATAGAACTTGGAACCATTTGATTAAACAACGGTGAGCATTACCACTCACCCAGGAACATCATATTAAACTTTATTGACCACTTCTGCTTTTAAATTTGATCTTCACTAAAATGATTCCAGGGATCTGAAAAAACTAAACTTCTGTACCACAGTTAATTCAGGATACAACTGTAAAACTTCAAAACAAAGTACTGCCAACTTCGAAAATTAACCTGAAATTATCATCGCAAGAATGTCACGTTTAAAGTGACAGCTCGATACGACTTTAAAATCTTTTGTCCGAACGTTCGTGCACGGCGTACCTCGTGCCGTAATTCTGTAGTTATGACGAGATAATGTCGTTGATACGAAAATTCTGATTTGAGTGCATCAATATTGCCATTATTTATGATCATTACTGCTTCATTATCAGTTTGTCTGTTAGCGGGGTGATTACGTGGGTATTAATCCCCAAACCCTGAGAAATATCTCCAGATTAATACTGAAAAAGTAATTGAAAACTAGTTAGAAAAATGTAGAATTATTTCTTCGAAACTGATGGGAAAACGTTCGTACGTAAAACAATTACAGAGAATGCCATCTTCAGTCGATGCGACAGTCGCTTCCCGTCTGGGCATTGGGTGTTCTCAGATGCCTCGTATTTTCTTTTTGTGGTGGTAGCTGATATGGTCACATAACAAACTTTGTAATCTGTAATATTAAAATGAGTGTTGCGAAGTCGGTACTCCGACTGCGAGCGATTCGACCCCTGTATTTGTAATTAGAAACAGTATCCGCTCCATGTAACACGATACACTATATATAAAGCATGTGATTCATCTTTTCATTAAGTCCTTATTCATTGGCCCAGAAAATTATTATTTTTAACGAATGCCTAGTGAATGAAATAGAATAAAATGTACAAATATAATTAAATCAAGTCAGTCGAAATCGAAGCACATCATTTCGTGCTAGGAGGTACTCGAGACCAAAAATAGAGTTTAGTAATCGACGCACGGTTATTATCAGTATGTAAATAATCGACGCTGCAAATGCACGAATGTTATCATGTAAATTAAAACATCCTCGAATGAAAAAAAAAATCTGTTCATTATTTTTTAAATTGGAGATATATATATCAAGTCAATGTACCTCTGAGGGCTGAGATAAAGGTAAGTTTGATTTGATAAACTGGTCCTCCATGCGAAATTGCCATTTCTTATTTATGCAGGCCTCCCACTAAGTCATTATTTCATCTAAAAGTCTACGTTTTACCGATGGTCACTAAAAGTCTCCTAATTTTATGAAAGTTAAAAAAATAATCAAAATCACGTGTAGATTTTTTTAAAATGACTTTGAAGTAAGTTAAATGTGTGAGTCATGAGTGTTGTAATCTAATGCCCATTGAATTAAGAATTGTATTTGTTATGGAATAATGCCATTAACGTGTGTGGGGTTCATTTCTTCAGTGTTCATGGTGTAGCTTTTAGTTGTTAATACAGAGCACGGCGTTCGAACCCGTTCATTAGCCATTTCAGTAGCACTACCACAAAAACTTGTTCAACGAATAATTTGTTACTATTCACAAAGTAAATTGAATGTAAAAAATGAAACGTAGATAACTGTTGTTCCTCCGCTCTAAAACTGAATGATGATGTAGCAAAAGGACCAGCATTTACCTGTAAATTATCAAAATTAATTAGGTTAGAAAATTTGAAAAACAAGTTTTTGTATGTCTATGTATCAATAAGCTCGAAATCTGACATTTTTAAATTGTTTCCTTATCATTTGACGAAACATGCTCTTTACTTTAAATTTAAAAATTGCCGTGACTTAGTGCAGGACAAGGAAACGAATAATTGGTTTCTTTTGACAAGTTAAATTGAGCGAGAAAAGTAGCTCCATTACAAAATAACGTGCATAAGTGTAGTTCCTACTCCTGCGTAGTCCATTGTTTATTCAGTAATGGAAATCCAATCTCTTATTTAGGAACATTAAGAAAAAATACCAATGTGAAACAATTGACAGTCCAATTTTTGTTCGTTTTATAACAAAAGAAATTAAAATGAGGCCATATCTCATCCAGGGTTCAGCTGAAACGTTTGCAAGAGTGGAAAAGTACCTTCTGAAGCTATTTTTAATATATATACAAAATAAGCATTGTATATAACAGTTTTATCACCTCTTTCTAGATCAAATAATTTTGTACACACCTAAAAGCAAGTACTTAGTGCTAAATTTCAGATCAAGTTAGGCCGTTGCACGATATTACTGGAACATTCAATTGGCATGGGGCTACATAAATGACTGCAAATTGTTACCAAACTGTGCAGGGTAGCGATCACCGGTTAGCGACGTGCTTGACCCAACCTATGCCACGTGGACACACCAGTATGGAACCAACCCTCGGCTGCACGATGTATTGTTGACAGCTGGAGTCCTTAGTCGTATGCGCCGCACTCGAATCCCACCGTTAGCGCGAAGGCCGCGACTCATCGGATCACGACACATTTTGCCAGATCTCGAGTCACGAGCCCAGACAAAGCTCTGTGTCCGATGTCGTGGAGTTAACAAAGGTGGTGGGTCTTATACTTCCGTATTCCATAGATAGCTATAGAACGCTGAATTGGTCTGTTAGATATGTGTCGGGTATCTCCTACTTCGAATGTGGCTGTGATTAGAGCCATTGTCGCTTGTATGTTATAATTGGTACTTCTACCCAGACGCGATTGCTCACAGTTATTAAGCATTTGTCAGTCACTTCGCTGTCCACGATGGCTGGTACTGCCTTCCATGGGCTATTCCCGGATCAACACCGTGGATAGGATTGGCAGGTGTCTCGTATTTAAAGGTGACAAAATCCTGTCCCGTTGTAACAGCATACGGGACGCCTTTTTTGATATATTTAAACATTTCGCTTCTACCGTGATTACAACTGTGCATTTACCGATTCTGCACTTCACTAGATCGTGTGAACTTTAACTTCCTGCGTTACGTACTTCCATCTTCATCACAGTGACTTCAGTGATGCTAATATTTTTAAAGAACTAGGGGCTTTACATTTGAAAGATAATATTGAAATTTTGTGTTTTAAAGAAACGATTCATTCATGCTTTGAAATTCAGTTAGATTTGTTCACCTTTTAATTTGGATGATTTTTATGAAGAACTTTCTTCCCATAAGAATGAATTACGTGGTGCTGGATGCAGAAATCAAAACTAATATGACGTGAACTCAAAATTGGTGACTTTTTTCTCTGAAGTTCATTTAGATACTGTTCCAATATACTGATGATGTTATGTGCTGAGCATTTCTGGTTCAAACGCATTTCTTGAGGGACATTTCTCAATTCTTAAAATCAAGTGGAGACATGATACATTTTCTGTTGAATTCAGAAATCGAAATTTCACTTAATTTTGATCATAGTTGTTAGGAATTTCATGACTTAAGAGAGATGCAGCATTATTGGCAAGTGCTATAAGTGAAGAAAAATATGACTGATTTTAATGTGTATATATATATATATAAATAAATAAAAGAGAACCAGGTAAGTGAAGGTTCTGATTATTTCTGGCCATTGTTAGGCGCCAGTACTTAGTGCAAGGCTGATTCTTGCAACGCTGTTGCTGGGGAAAAGTAAATTAAATACAAGGGTAATATAGTTATCGTAAGTGCTATTGAATCAAATCGCAGTGGTTCAAGTCTCAGAGTGGCTGTAGTAATAAAATAAATACAACTACCGTCAATCGCAGGTGCCCGTAAAGCCTGTATATGGAGAAGAGTTATAATTATTGAAAAAACAAGTACTCAGTCGACGTAGGACAATTTGTAATAGTGAGTTATTGTTGCGTGCGACCGATACTAGTTCGACTCACCCAGCGTAGTTGAAAACGAATCCAATTCGAGTTGTTAAAAAAGTGATCATACTTTGCGGTTTGAGGCGGATGTGTCCTTTGCCTTATCATTAGATCCAGTACTTACCCACATTCGATGAACTGTATTAAGACATAGGCCTAGTGATTGTGGTTATTACGCATCTGTTTGAATCACCAAATAGTGATAAAATGGTGTAATTAAAGGCAAATAGATTGGTAATTTGTATGCAAAAGATTTGGCCATGGAATCATGGGTCATGTAATGTAAAATTGTTATGGTACCAAACAATCGTTGTCATGAGGTACAGCAGTGTTCCTGTTTTTTGAATGCGCGTGAAGGTAAATGACAGTATTTGTAACAAATACAAGTAGCAATCCACTGCATTCATTCACTTCGTTGTTAAGGCGTTGTCTTGACTTGGACCACATTAGGTTAGGTTCGTAAATATCCATTATTAGGTTTCGCTCTACAAAAGTAGTGGCCTTGGCTCGTATAAACGATTGATGGAGGCGATGTTTGGACATTATCGACCAGGGAAGTAGGTATTAGGCTGTTCATCTACTGGTTAGATCCCTGTCAGCATTCTATGGGAAAGCAGTGGTAGAAAGGATTACAAGTAGTTAAAAAAAAAGTCAACATGAATATGTCTAACTCTTATCTACGCACGGTTGAATATACTCAAAGCGACGTATTAGGGTAATGAAAGCACGTAATTTAAGTATGAGTATGAGTGACGTCACACCCAAAAAGCGAAACTAAATATGCTAACGGTATAGTGAAAGTTGAGTATAGTAGCGTGCCTTTAAGATAGGGTTAACCATAATACCTGGCCAGGGAAGTTGGGCAGCACTTGGGTATATAATCCAAGTAAATAATTAATGAGGGAACGAACTACTGTATTACGATTATTAATAATTAATACGGCCTAAGTTTGTATTTTGGCCAGAGTATGTAAATCGTGTTCAGTATAAATCGTCATTGTTTGCATTTTTCGTACAAATGCTGTGATACGGTGCGCTGAAGGAGGGGAGTGAAATAAATATTGGTAATATTGTTAAATGAAAACAAAAATATCGTATCTTGTTAAAAGACCCCAGCGGCCAGTATTTGTACTACACTTACAGTTTTAATCACATGTATATGGCTTTCAGAAAATTAGAATTTACCTATTAAATGAAAGGCAAGCCACTGGACAGGCGTAACACACAAATGTTTATTATAATTCAGCATGGAGAAGTCAATATAAAGAAAGTGTGTAGTCTGAAGCAGTTTCAAGCAAATAAACTAACACAACAGGACTTCCTTGAATTTTACATTTATTAAATTGACAAACCTGTACATTACAGAACTGGATTCCGTGTATTATCAGAGTTTGTAAGTAAGTGCTTATAGGTATAAGAGTAGTATTTTTAATGTATGTCTAATCTAGTTCCTTTTCAGTTTGCTGCGACAGTCTAATTTTGTCTCCATAGTCCTTGTTACAGCGGAGTAGTATTTTTCGCCTACCGCCCGTGGTGTTTCTCACGCGAACGGTGTATATTGTCCGGTTGCTCGCTAGAACGGAGTAGGTCAGTACTGCTTCGGCTCCACGTTTCTTGGAATTTCATCTCGTCGTGGTTTTCTTACGGTGGTTTATACGTCAACTCCGGCTATCTCGTTCCTTTGGTGTTGAAAGGGGATTTGTGGCTCAGCGGTACCTAAAAGTGGTAACCCAAAATCCATTTCGCACCTGGGACCGAACTAGAAGAACCGTTAAAAGTAGTGTGTGCAAATTCAAATATATATCAGTTTGTTAATTGTTATAATGTATATGCTTAAAATTCAATAAACATTTGTGAGTGTTTCTTTGAGTTCTGTCAATACTTGTCCCGTGTCAACATTGTAGAATGTTGGCAACCCTAACCGTGCTTCGAGATGTTTAATAACCGCACAATGTCTCAACCACCTGGCATCCACCTATTAGCTTCGTTCAAACTTCGATTATTCTCGTGCTAAAATTTGCCCGTGTCAAGTGAGAACATCTTTCAATTGATCAATTTCTTAACGTTCGGCCAAGCAGTCACTTTACGGTGGCGCCGCTTAACAGTTTACATACTGCTATCCCATGACTTTAGGATTTAAGTATGTAATTTGCATTATCACTGCTAGGTTTTACAATAAAGTGGATTGTACTAAAATCTGCATACTACGTACTATGTTTTGCATCTTTTTAAATTGTTCTTCTCTGCTTTTACAGGAGATTTTTGCTCGTGGGTTTGACGAGGAAGGAGTACTGGAAGCCAGAATGCTACTGTACTTAATGCACGGCATGTTGGAGGTACAGTAAACTGGAATACTTTTAATATTGTTATAATTTTGAAGTTTAATTTAGTTCTAGCCTTTAGGCGGTTTACGTCTCTCTTTGTTATTAGATCAATCAGTATACTTGTTTCTGACTATAGTGAAGATAAGACAAGTCGCAAAAAGTAACAAAGTTTAGAAAAGACGAATCTGTGACCAACACAACACAAGCTTTCGCATACTTCCCCTTCCCATTGCCCAGATAGCAAGGCATGCTTGAAACTGCAAGGCTGTAACCTTAATTCAAGCCTGATTCAAGCATTCTAGTTTACTGGATATAATGTTGATGTAAGCTTGAAAGGTCGAGGGTAATGCAAGGAAAATTCAAGTATTAATCAAGGGTGAGCCTCATTATGCTTGATTCGTCAAGCTTGAATTAACCGTGATTGATAAGTTGCAAGCTTGATTCAAGCATGTATTAGTAACCGTGTTATCAGCAAGTATAAAGCAAGGTTGAATCACCTTGAGAAGCAAGCTTGATTCAAGCATGATGTAAGCTTGCTGCTCATAGTTTCGTAATAGGGTGAATCTATAATTTCGGGAGAGTAGCATATAGTACACTGGTTTATCTTTTTCTATTCACAGTCAGTTTTGCTAGTAACGTGAGTATTGCTCTGATAGCGTTTTTCTTTACTGACGTATTATTATTCCTTGCTTGTTAAATATTTTTGCACGTTTGTTATGGCATAACTTAAGCACAACGTTGCTAGTTTCATAATCCATTGGAGTTATAATCGAGTTTTGTCCTTACCCTCCGCACTTCAGTTTTGTTTGCAGCATCCACCCCACTCCCCTTCTTGGGGTCAGGCAGTGTGAAACAGCAGATTTCACGTATGTCTTCCTCCCTTCGTTGCATGCCTCAGTGGGTTTTCCTGCAGTGACTGAGCTAATTTTTAATTTATTTTATATTATTTGAACTTCGCTGTGTCCGGTTGTCTGTATGTCCGAGTGATCGAAGGTAAGCAACGTGTCCCTGTGCTTAAGTTATGCTGTAACAAACGTGCAGAAATATTTTACAAGCAAGGAATAATAATACGTCAGTAAAGAAAAGCGCTATCAGAAAAACTGCTTGTGAATAGAAAGGGATGAACTAATGTACTAGATTCTCCCGAAAGTATAGAATCGCCCTATTACGGAACTACAAAAGTCACAAAGTCCTGCTTGCCCTCGGGAGACGGTCGCTCACCATCTGACAGGAACTGCCAAAACAACAGCTCGTAAGACCACTCTCTACCATTCCGCCTACTTAAGTTCATCAGCATTAACAGTACGAAATTAATAACCTAACCTGGGCGTACTAACAAACAATTCTCTGGAAGGAGAAAAAAAAAAAAACAACATATCTCACAATGTCGGGGAATAACTTCTACTGAATTCTGGTGGGGCTCTGAGTGGAAGTGGGACTCTGAATTCGCTTCGAGACCCAAAAGAACCGTATCACTTCATAAGAGCCATTATAAAATAAATTAATGCTAAGCTCTAAAAGAAAACCAGCAAATTAACCTCGATTCAATGCTTTACGCATGCCCTAACTTACCACTTCCTATCACACATTATAAATATGAGTATTTAAACATTAACAATTCAACTCGCTGAATGCGTAAGTTCCAATTGAAACATATTTAAATCGAAACAACACATTGTAAATAATAATTACGAGTAAACTGAATGGAGAAAAGTCAGTTTATTGAGGAAAATAAATAATTTAAGACTCCTGAGAATGTAAATAAATCAGTCACATGAAGATTTCATTAAGTTTCGGAGCGGAGAAAAACAATTTAGCTTTTCACTGAACTGCCACATCTTGCAAAACAGGAGACTGCATCTCTTGCAACTTCTAATACCTTAACTTTCCTGTATAGTATTGGGGCGGTATAAGCACTGTAAATGGAGCACTAGTACACCCTGCCTTGCACTAGAAAACACGGGCTTGAATCGAAGTTGATTTGGTCCAAGCATGTAGCAAAAGTTATTCATCTTACAGTACATATAAACATGTAGAGAGGAATACCTACTCGATATTTCTAAAAATAAATAATACTCTTAAGATACACAGCGACTTCATGCACTAGATAGGTGAATACATACTGCTGGAAGAATTGAAAATTAATACACAATAGCTTAATTAATTGAGTTTATTAATAAAATATATCCACAAATACATATTATTTAAAGATCATCTGAGCATTCGCATCTACCACATCTCTGGTAGCAACGTCGCCATCATATGATGTGCTGACCATGTTCTTCTGTTGCCTAGAAGTAACAAAAGAAAGCAAAATTAGCAATCAAATATACATTTAATCATATAAACAAGGTGTTTGTTAGAAAATGATTTAAAATATTTCTACACGTGAAATACGAATGAGAAAATATAGCGAAGGGGGACCACTGTTTGTTCCAATTATATGGGTTAGCCTGGCCTCTGTTCGTACGGTATAGTTATTTCTTTCAAACCGAGCCGCCGTAGCTCAGTGGTAGAGCGTTGGCATAGCATTCGGGAAGTCGTGGGTTCGATCCCAGCTCCCGAACATCCTGACTGAAGTTTTTCCTGGATTTTCCTTGCTACACCAGGTAAATCCTGGGATGTCACCTTCGATATAGGCCCTGGCCAACAACTTTCCGAATTCTTTCCCCTCCCTTATTCCTGCCTGACCTTTAGATGCCTAAAGGGAAAAAATCAGTTCAGTTCACATATAAAACATTCCGAGCCACCGTAATTCAGTTGGTAGTGTGCTGGCGTAACATTCTGGAGGTCGTTGGTTGGATTCCATCGGCCGACCATCCTGACTGAAGTTTTTACTCAGTCACATCAGGAAAATGTCGGGATGACACCTTCATCTTACGCCCTGGCCGACACCTTCCAGCATCCTTGCCTCTCCGCTATCCCAGCCTGAGTCTTAGGTGCCTAAAGGCCATAAATAAAATTCAATTCAATCAATATAATTAAAAAAATCTACTAAGTTTTATTAATTTAACTCTCCTTTCCAGCAAGAAGTTTAGAAAAATTGTCTTAACCTAAACATTCGACGAGGATATAGATTGGCCAGATTTTTCTTGCCAAAAGAGGACGCTTGCTATATTTCATCTTGGAAAATGAGGATTGTCATTATAGATAAAAAAAAAGCATTCTTATACGATTCTCAACATAGTTTTAAAATTTGTCAAAATAAACAAACCTATAACTTTGCAGTATAAAATTGGTGTAGACCGGTGCCAATACAATGGTGCGCATAAAATTAAGACTAGAATCTGAAGAGAAATGTCTTCCTAAAATTCTTTGTTGAAGCTCAAAAAACTCAATACTGTATCACTTTAGATACATCATATCGTAGCAACTAAATAGCAAACAAGTCAATGCAAGACAACAAGCCCCTTTTTATGCCAAACAACAAGCCTCATATTCAACCAATTCTCTTGCAGACAGTTATAAGTACGCAGTAATAAAAGCTAATGGTCTTTGTTGATTTGATTGATTGAATTTTACTTATGGCCTTTAGGCATCTAAGGCTCCGGCCGAAATAGGTGAGGGGAAAGGATTGGGGAAGGTGTCGGCCAGGCCTATCTTAAAGTTTAAGACCACGAGACACCTTTGCTACTCACCATTACCTTGAATTACTCTTACCAAAAGAAAAACATACTAATAACCCAATATTGATTATACATGAGAATTCGTACCATAATCATACATCATCTTGCTTACTATACTTTTTTTTTCTACTTACGCTCTATTGTCCAGAACTTATCCTCTGAATTCAATCAAGTTTCATTTATTTGTAATTTTACACAACTGAGTCTACTACACCAGAAATAGGATAGTGTAAAAAATAAAAATAATCTGTATAAAGTGCTGAAGTTTTACAAAAGAATATCAGAACACAAGATACTACACAATAATTGGCGCAAGTTTACTAGGAGGTTAAAACGTCTTCGTGTGGTATTCAGCCGCCATCAACATATTTGGGTGTAGTTTGTGATATTTAAAGATTACTTCCATACCTTTTGTGCAGGGTGTTTAGAAATTCTGACAACTTTGAAGAAAAAATGAAAATTCCAAGATTTCAGATTATTTTACCCTTCCGTAACAAAGTACGTACTTGTTGTTAACTTAGGGTAAGCACTTATAGATACTTTATCGTAACAATAACTTGAGGAGGCTGGGACTGTTACTTTCACTGTAACAATAAGGAGAAGTTGTTTGTTTTTGAAAATTTCGCATATTTGGACGCAGTTTTCTAAAGAAAAATACATTTTTAAATAAAATCTATTTCTCACAACAACTGTTACCCATACCTTTTCATCTGGGGAACCCCTGAAACATTAAACAAAACTTTGGGGAAGCCCGGCTTTCATGGAATTAATATTTTAAACTAGTCTAGAGCAAAATGTAAAGTAGTATTGCGCATTAGGTGAACCAAACAATACTTCATATGCTTTGAATACTATTTAGTGATTTTCGCGGAACCCCTAACACTGCCTCGAAGAATCCTTGGATTCCACGGAACTCCGGTGGAAAATCACTTGTTTACACATATCTGTGTTCTACAAGCTAACAAAGTTTTATTATCTACCAGGCATTGGTTTAGATTTTACGCTCTACAATAATTTGTTAGACTGAAAAATTCGCACTATTTGTACAGCGTTTTCCCAGAAAATTTACTCTAAATATTATTGATATTCCAGTATAGTTGAGCATACGAGTATTATGTGGTCTAAAAGTTACAAGGTTTTATAATCGAGCAGCCATTGGCTTAGACTTTACGGCTACATGCTCTTACAAAGAGGAAATAATTAAGAAGTTTATTTTTTATGGTGGAAAATAATCGGAAAGCATAAAACAAAATACAGTTACCTTCTGTTCAGGCGTCTTTGCTTGTTGAAGCCATAAGCTTATATTAGTCCTCATCTTATCAATGGTTTCGTTTGGGAATGACTTTTGAATTATACCTGGAGAGAGAGAGAGAGAGAAATCTGAATCACTCGCACACATTTAGGGCCCCCTGACTTTTCACTGCGTTTTGAGCCTACCCAGAAATCAAGGCGCCCGTGAGGGGGGGGGGGGACAAATTATACTATGCAAGATAGAAAACAAAAATGTTTATGTAATATGTTCTTTGTATATTTTTATTTATTTATTGTCAACACGACAAGCTTTATAGCCCAATTAGAGTGTCGATATTTAAAATGCTCATTTACAGAAATTTTTTTTTACAATATTTCTAAATGCTTTGGAATTCGAAGACATATCACGAATTAGATGGAAGTTCTACACATTTCATTGTAGGCAGTACATATTCTCCAGATTGGTGACTTCATCATTATATTGACCTTGCCGTTCCGCAGTGGAAGAGACCAGTGTTGCCTACACGAATTTTTAATGACGGGACACGAAACTGTAACAACGATACTAAGTCTGTTCAGTCCAAGCCATTTTGAATTATTTTCCTAAGAAATAACAGATTAGAAATGCTACCCCTTTACTCTAACGAACATAAGCATAGTACATTTACAGTAATGTGGAAATGTTAAACTTTGTTCCCATCCTTATTACAAATCCTAGCATTTTAAAAGTTTCATTTGTAATATTTGTAGACGTTAATTTCATATCAACGTGACACCAAGATCTTTATTTTCCTACTTTACGTATACTTATGAATTTAATAATTAAATCGAAAAATCGTTTTATTTCTACTGAATGAGTCTTCGTCAATTTAATGTAATTTTTAGGCAACTTTAGCCCAGGCCGCATGGATGATGATGGGATGATTGGTGGAATGAAGAAAGTGGGAGGAAACGGGTGAACCCCTAGAAAACCCACGCAAACGGTGTTTGTCCACCACAAAACCCATGGTACGAGCAGGGTTTGAACTAACGAACCCAAGCGCCAGAGGTGAGCGCTCTAACCGTTAAGCGATAGAACTTCGTATTGACTGATAGTTGATTGCTAGCGCACCAGTTAGTAAAGTTGCCTAAACTATGCTGTAGTTTTGTAGCATCTTCCATGGAATTAATTTGTGGCATATATTCGAGGTCATCCGCAAATAGCACTTTTTTCATTATCCGGTATTCCGGTGGTTCATTAATGAACAAGAGAAATAAGAACGGTTTAAGATTCGAGCCTTGCGGGATCTTCTGACAATGCTGTATATTCAACAGATTTGTATTCCTTAAATAGAACAGACTGTCTGCGATTAATTAGATCAGAACACATGAACCTATCAAGGATGGAGAGAAATGATGATGATTTAATTTACCTAGTACTACATTGTGACTAACTCTGCCAAACGCCTTTTCAAAATCAATATAAATCACATCGACTTGCTTTCCTTCGTCCAACGAGTTTTCAATAAAATCTGTAAGAATTGCAAGGTTCATTACTGTGGAGTTTTGTGAAACTAAGCCATATTGTTTAGTAGAGATAACTGGCTTCGCATGATTAATAATTCGTTGATATAGAAAATGTTCAGAGACTTGTAAGGCTGGTAAGATTGCTATAGGCTTGTGGTTGGTAATTTCCCGTCTGTCGTTTGTTACAGTTAGGCCTATAGGACAAACTAAAGCAGATTTCCATGTGTTAGGCAAAATACATGTTTTTACTGTCAAGTTGAACGCGATCAAAAGGGCATATTTAAATATATCAATATATTCTTTCACTGTGTATGCCATCAGATTTAACTGTCGTTTTTCATTTTAGATTCTTGATAGCCTGTCATTCAAATATATTTGGTCAACAGTATTTCAATTTCTTCGTAAGCCCTAGAATTATTACCTAAATTCGTGAACGGTTGAGAAGAGAATACAAATACTGATTGGTAATACTGTGCAAATGTATTAGCTATTTCTTCATTGTTACACAAATCCCGACCTTCACATTTTAATGTACATGCGGGAAGATGTTTTGTTTTGTTTTTAATAAATTTCCACTGTTGACCTGGATCATTATTTTCAGAATCTGATATAAAAGGTTTTATACGCTATTTTATGTCTTCCTTAACTTCCCTACGCAATCGAACGAATTCCTGATAGTAGAGTTTTGATTTTTCAATTTTGAATGTAGACTTTCTATGATAAATTGGTTTAACGGTGAGTTTCCTAATAATAATGATTTTAGTAGACCAGCACGGATACTTTGGGTCAGAGTTTTTCTTGCAGGGGACACATTTGGCAGATATTTCATAAATAGTATCATAAAGTTTACTAAGTCATTAGCATTATTATACTCTTTTAAGCATTCCCAATCAACTTCTATGTACTTCATGACATAGTTCTTTTTAAGTTTTTGTGCCCTTAATTTAGTAAATATTGTCGTGATTATCTGTTGATAACTTTTAGTAAATCATAGAAAAACTGTCGCTTTACCTTGCACCCCTCTGAAAATCACAAGATGGGCGCCCTTGCCAAAAAATCATTGTCAGAGCTAAATTAAAAATATGAGTCGAATGGGTGCTTATGTTGCAGGTTTAAATCCGACCCTGACACAAGATCAGTATTTCCCAGCAAACCGAAGTTAGTTTTTCAGCACCCTCCCAATCTTAGAAACATCTTTGTCCGTACGAATGCCTCCATCCTGCCACCCGAACCTGCACCCACATATGCAGTTGCAATATTACGTGTATTCATTTACCATACAAGGTAAACATAACTTTTGAGACACCTTGTTCAGTTCGCTAAAGTAATGCTATTGCTGCAAGTTCAGCGAATTGACATAAATATACGTTCAAACAGTTGCATTTCATCGCTGAAAATTGCAATACGTGCTATGTGCATTTTAACAAATTTTCCAGGAGAGAAAGGAATGTATTTGTAAAGTTAACCGTTATTTTTTACTTATTTTGAGATTAATAATGAATGTTAATTGCCGTGAGTAACTGGAATATTTATTAGCAAGTATAATTATTAAATTTCACCACGAAAAATTGTTGAAAGTCTTTTTTTTTTATGCATAAAAGCAATAACGAAAACAAGATGTAGCAGATATTGTTTTTTCAATTTAAAACCGTTGGATGAAATAATTTACACATAACTGTGATTTGGAAAGAAGGGAAGTGTGTTTCTCATTCGAATGACACCAAGAACTCAATTTCGGACTTTTTAAGTACACAGCTGGTATTAGAAATTCAGCGACGACTTGTTACATGACAGAAGGAAAGTCTAATATATATCTACACCAGCCGCTCTAACAGCTCTAACCAGTAACATATACAGGAGAATTAACAGATCGCGTAAAACTATTTCTACATCCTGAAATCGAACTAACTTCTCGATTAACCTATTATAGAAGATAAATTAGGCTTGGCCAAAGTTGAAACACTGAAAGTTGAGTGGAGGGGTATAGCTGTACAGCCTAATATTTATTGTTTGCTATTCATTGAACTACAGGAATGTTTAATTTTTCCATGGCCTAGCGCCGTATTCACTTCA
>JAGDQP010041995.1:0-16698 GCA_022664845.1 Lepisma saccharinum | reverse complement strand
ATTGGAATGTGCTGATAGGAAAAAGGAATTAGCCCTGGATTGATCTTCCAATATTGAATTTTTAAAGTAAATTAGCAATACTGATATCATATGCTCCCCTGTATCTACAATGAGCTAATAAAGTCCCTGAAATGGAAAGTGCTGAACATAGGCAACACACCATACACAAATTTTTCACTTATTCAGGTCTGGAGAGCAAATAAATAAATTTTCCCCTCCCTTCTCCGTGCAGACTTCACTCAAGCAGTGATTGGAAAAACCTATACACAGAGAGAGACACGCTTGCTGAAACTTACTACGTCGGCCAAAAGCACGAGTTCCAACACTACAGACGAACTTCACTAAATAATAATAAGCCTTCCACCCACGAAAGGAAGAAAAATATTAATTTAACACTCCAATTATTGAGAAATAACGCAATATAAGTTTACATGACATTTAAAAGGACAAAAACTCTAGTTTGTTTCGAAATGGAAACCATCATTCAATACCGGGAAAAGATATAGTAATTGAGCAACAATCTTAAGCATCCTCTGTGGCGCAGTGGAATTGACTTCGCTCGATATAGTGGTTGGAGCACGATGTCTTTCCTACTCTTTCGAGAGCAGTGTTTGTGCTTCAGCTCGAGGCGAATTGTGTGGGTTGAACCAGTTTAATTGCTGGTTGTTATTTTCTTCTCTTACACTTTTTAGAACTATGTCAGCAAATCATAATATTCCTATTATACATAGAAATACGATAAGTGTCGACCTACATTTCTTACCAGAGAAACCGACGACTGAAACGGCGCAATTGAATGTGTGGCAGTAATGGAAAATTCCACCAAAAATTACCTTTCATTTGAAGTGAATTTTCAATTAAAAATATTTTTGAAACCTGCAAATACGACATTGGTGGACCAACTTATACGCTATACCCATGGTGTGTTAAACTTTTATATGAAGAACGTTGTGACGCCATTACCTGAGGTGAAAGAGGAGCCAGAGGTCGCAATGATAAGTGTGGGAATAATACCATTAGAGCTTAGTGACCAACAGGTGGAAGACTTTTTTGTTGAATTTGGAACAGTAACTAGGTCTGTGAAAATTAATCATCACCAACGTCTACGCTACCCAGTGTACAGTGGCCGCAGATTTTTTCTGAAGTGAACAAGACGATTCCTCATTACACGATTATTAATTCGCATAGA
Organism: Lepisma saccharinum; assembly: GCA_022664845.1. Lineage (NCBI taxonomy): Eukaryota > Metazoa > Arthropoda > Insecta > Zygentoma > Lepismatidae > Lepisma > Lepisma saccharinum. The sequence continues at coordinate 15,509 of JAGDQP010041995.1, read as the reverse complement.
ATACAAATCTTTATACTTGGTCAAATAGCAAAGTCTGATTCAGGTGAAAGACATAATAGCGTCTCTAGTGAAACACGTACTCAAGAGCCTACATTTCAGCTTAAACAAAATGAATTTCCTCCAGTGGGTAGTGCAAACAAGAAATTACCAGGTAAAAGCAATTCTGAGTCCCCGCCGCGTCGTTCTGATAAAAGTGTAGTTGTAACTTCGGTCATCCCTGATTTTTCAGACAACAGTGGTGCCGATGCTCAGAGCAGACGAAAACGATGGTGCGCATGCGTTCCTTCTGTCAACACAATCTACGGCACCTGAGATAGACACGAACAAAGAAAGTGGTTTTGGTTTCGTTCCAGTGAGTGCCCGGCTAAATCAAGGGGAATATTACCAGAGAAGTCTTTTAGTGAATTTATGACAACAAACGACGATCTCGTTGTGGATCCGCAGCAGAGTTTAACTTCTTTAGTCCCTACTTTGGTAGTACCAAATAACGAAGAGATTGCCCCAGGTCTCGGGGCGACTGTTACTGATCCTACATCGCTTGTATAAGGTAATTGTGAAGTTTTCAGTGGTGAGGTTCTCCTGCCACCTCCGTATGCTAGTGATAATTTTGATGACAAGCAGTGTGCAGTTTTACCGTTGTCATGTAGCTTGGAAAGTTCGGAATGTATACAATGTAAACGACCTCCCTTATCTGACTCCCCGTTTTGGAATTTACGTCTGTCTACAAGAAGAAAAAGGAGAACACGACGAAGCAGGCGAATTCAAAGCCTTCAGAGTGTAGGACTGTCCAATGCCCCTGCATGGCAGTCATCAGTAACAGGTGTAGTTAGTGACACGCAAGATGATAGTTAAATACCGTGTGTTAAGATGTGTAAAGGCGTTGCTATACCTGGAAGTGTTTTTGTTTATCGGTGGGGCGGGTTTTCACCAGGTAAGAATTAATGTACCGCCTGTTTTTATATGCACTGTGGAAATAAGTATCTTACTTTCTTAGATATAGCCATATATTTGCAGAATGGCCTCTTTTGTGTTAATGGCTTTGTTAATGTGCTTGCTGAGCGTGCAGACGCTTAACAATGCGCCAGCTTATAACTATGCTACTTGGCCAGTTTCAGGCGCTTTAGTTATCAAGAGAATGTGGAAGTGGTGGCCTTACCTGAAACTATTAGTCACGATCTACAAATTCCCAATTATCATGTTATACACAACATAAACTGTGAAACTAGCACCGGAAGTTCGATTTTCATTCGTAATTTTATATATATCATTCCATGAAAATGGTCGAATCATTGCTGTGCAAATTAGAAATTTTCATCTTTTTTGTGTATAATTACCGTTTGACACGGATAATGCGCGGCAGCGTGAAGCAATGATAGCCAATGACTTAGCGTTGGAAATTCAACGTCGCAACAGTGATTTCGTGATCTTCACTGGAAACTTTAATACAGTAGATACTGTTGAATCATCTCCTGGGCGAAATACTAGTAAAGAGTTAAATTCTTTAATGAGAACTTTTAATTGGTGGACTTACGGACAAGTCAACACGATTCTCATACAGGGGAGACTTTTTTTTTACAATACTGGTTGGTCTAGGATAGACCTTCAACTTTGCACTAGAGTGATGTTTTCTGGTTTAAGAATATTAGGGTGGTACCATTAGATTATTCTAACCATCGGTGTTTGGTCGCTGGCTATAGCTGGCAAATGGGCAAACATCTTGTTAATAGCTATAATTGGAAGCTGAACGCCCAGCACTTACAGAATGTGGATTATAATAATCATATTCTTCTAACATTAAATAGGTATAGAGTACGACAACAGGCTAGTGGCCCACATCACTAACAGTGGATTCAACTAAAAGAAATAGTAAATTTCAATCCATTGAATTTTTAAAAATTATTAGTGCCGAAAGTAAAGTGCAATTAGATTATTTATATGATATGTTGCTACGCTTTAATAGATTAGTGCGAGCTGATCCTACTCAATTAATTAGTGTTAAAAAGCTACAAGCCGCCAGTAGATTAGTACATGCAAGGCGCTATAAGGGCATTATTGTCCGCGGAAGGTTGTAACAAGTTGGGGTGAATGAGCACCTCAAGAAATTCCATTTCAGCACTAAACATAAACGGGCCAAGGGCCATTGAGAAACATACAGTGATGCTGACCTGTATCAACCCATGCGTTTACATTACAAAGCTATTTTTCAGAAGAAACCATTCTGTCCTAAAAAAATTGTGTCTGACAAGATTCCTGTAATATTTTAATTATTGAGGAAAGTAGACAGATTGGTGTGAATTTTACAGTAGATAAGGTTAATCAGGCCATTGAGGCGCTTAATCCATCTGCTTCGGCCGGGCCTGACGAGCTCACGCAGTTTTTTATCGGCACTTCAAAGTCCAAATGGCCCCAATCTTGGCGGATGTTTATTACCAGCTGCTTGGAGGTGGCCCCTTGGATTCTACATTTAACTCTTACATTGGCATGCTCATTCCCAAACCTAACCCTGGCAGTTTATTATCCACGTTTAGGTTAATTGCGTTGATGAACGTTGATTATAACATTTTGAATCGTATTATTATGGATCGTCTCACACCATACATGCAAAAGCTCCTGGATCCTGTTGAAACAGGTATAGCCGGTGCGCTCCCCATGCATGTTTTGTTAGCGTTTCTTCGAGATAGCATTCATGCTTGCAACAAGAATTTAGTACACGATTTTACCATATATGTCGGTGATGCGTCCAATGCGTTTGATTCTTTAAACTTGGATTACTTGCGTTTAATCATGCAAACTTTGCATTTCCCTGCCAACGTTTTATCTTTGTTATTTCGCTGTTACTTTAATCGAAAGATGCATCTTCAGATTAATAAGCGGTTAATGTTGCCATTTATGGCACAGGAAGGAATTTGTCAGGGTGATGCTTTGTCTTTTGTTTTATTTTCTCTCTGGCATTAATGCCTTTAATTCGTTATATCCAATATAAGCTTTTAGGTATTACGTTGCATGCAGTTAAATTATCTGTCCTTAAATACTTGGATTTAAGTATTTTGTTAGACGTAATTTTGAAATGGAGATTATTCATGCAGATATGAAGGCATTTGGCAGGTATCTAATGTCGCTAATTATCCCAACAAGTCTCAAATATTCCATATCAATAAAATAGCTTATGGCACCCTTGCTAAGTATGGCATTGAAAAACACCAATTTAAATATTTGGGCATTATGTTTACGCATACTACTAAATATACTATTGCCATTAATAATCAACGGTTAATGAAAGTTATTGGCAGAGATACTCAATATTTTCTGGGTATCTTTGATACGCTTTTGTCCAGAGCTCAGTTCTTCAATATTTATGTCCATAGTAAATATACTCATATTATGCAAATATTTCCATTGTTGACCAAAACCTTAGCACGTACGTATTGCTACTTTGACCGGATTTTTCTTGTGGGATAAGTACCCTATCCGTTTTCATCGTAATACTTGTTATTTGCCGGTACAACAGGGAGGCTCAGGTCTCAAGTCAATTTTTTATCATTCTTATGCGTTGCTCTTACACTGTACTCTAGAAATTACTACATACTATTATATTACTGTTTCAGGTAAATTGATAGAGTTTATATTACCTCATGTGAGTATAAGTTTACCTTTAAATATCCAGCCATGGCGGGATATAACGTACTATTTGACCCGTGAAGTCATTGTTATGACTTATGCTGTGTCTGCGCATATCCCTATTGAGTTCTGGTCGGTTAAGAAGATGTACGACTTCCTGCTACGTAGTAATTTATGTCATATTCCTTCCATTCAACGACGGTACCCTAATGTTGATTTGAGTGATGCCATTCAGGATTTGAGCATATTTTCCCGAAACCCATCTTTTTTAACATTGCCTTTCAATATGTGCATGCGATAATTCCAAATAATTCTATACTACACCAGCGGGGCTAGGTTAATTCCAATTTATGTGTGCAGTGTTCTCAAATAGACGATTTGTCTCATAAATTGTTCTATTGCAATCCTAATACGCATCTTTGGGACAAGTATACTGAAATTGTGAGACGAATTACTCGGTGGAGTAAACCTAATACGGTTTTAAAGGATTGCCTTTTCCCACCTAAATTTTAGGTATTGAATACGTGTTGGAATCTAAACAGCTTATTTGTAGATATTTATATATTTTTCAACTTCAACTTTCATATGCTGAGATGAAAATTAAGCATAGAACTCACAAGTTATGTAATTACCATAAAGAAATTTATTAGCAATACTCCTTGAAAAGTTTTGTGTTAGTATTTATAGTGTTAGGCATCTGCATTATTTACGTGTAGATTGTTGATCGTTATGTTTATGAGTATGTTATTGTTATATTTCTATAAATTTTAGGCTTCTGTATCGACTTAGAGTTACTTTTATGTTTCTGAGTTTCTGCAATAAAAGAAAATGGAATAATGCGTGAAACAAGAGCTTCAAAGTACAATTTGAGGTCGTCGGTTCAAGCCCCCTCAGATTACCACTCACTTTTTTTACACTTTCGCTTTGATAAGAAAAGGTGCAAAATGTCAATGTTATAGAAATTATTTTAAATTACATCCCAATACTTGGATAAAATATCGAGCTCAGAGAAATACATTATGCTGCTAATTTTAACACTAGAAACCACGCAAGTGATGTAGGGAAATCAGCGAACATTAAGTTAATATTGCCAGCAGTCGAATTCAATCGAGATCCGTAGACAAGTAAGCGTACCATAGAAGACGAGAAACTACTGCTGTTACAGCAACTGCTTTATTATTATTATTAGCGCCCCCGCATGAACGTCTGTGAATACGAAAAGATATACAGTTTGCCGACCTGGTAGCCGTGTGAGCTAGAGCGCTTACCCAGCGACTCGAAGGTCACAGGTTCGATTCCCGGCGGGGATATGGTTGTTTGTGATTGTGGATTTTAACTAGAACGTAAGGAATAAACGTGACGGGCCGAAGTCAAAAGTTACTAGAGTGGTTCATATAAAATAAAGTTTACCATAGATATAAAGTTTGTACTGTCTGTCTATTCCTCACAGCTCTAGATCTCAGCAGCTACAGGTCTCACACCATTGGTTTTCCTAATATTCTAGAAAGGTGGGGAAAATAAGACTGAGTCTAAATCTGACAGGTCTTTTTCGTTTGTTTAGTTTTCTCCATTTCGCCTACGTATTTTCCTATGGACTGTTTGTTCCTCCTCATATGCCTTATTAATTAAGAGTCAGACAAAAATAAGCCATACATTTTTCAATTACTCATGAACTGAAACAATGAGGAAAATTATAAATTTGACTCTAAAATTATAAATTTGACAGATCCCTTTCAGTCGCTTAGTATTCTCCATTTGTTACTCCCACCCAGATCTCAGCAATAACAAGTCAGAGAGAAATGAGTAATATTATTGTATTTATAGGTGAGTATGAAATGGTTGTTGCCAACCGACAAGATTGAGCAATATCATGTTGAAGTAAATTTAAGGAAATGCAGGTTTTAAATGTACATAGTGCATTTACTGGTGCATGTGAGTATAATACACAAACTGTTTTTAGTTTAGAGCTTAAAAAAATCTTGAATTGAATTTAGTTTTAAGGTCTGTAGACAACTTTGGCTCAGGCCGGATGGATGATGATAGGATGAATTGGTGGAATGACGAAAGTGGGAGGAATCGGGAGAACCTCGAGAATACTCACGCACATGGTGTTTGTCTACCACAAAGTCCACATGACATGAGCAGTGATCGATCCTAGGATCCTAGCACTCTACCAGTTGTGCCACTGCGGCTAAAAAATATTTTCTTGTATAACCTACATGATTTTCACATTTGTTAACGTTTAAAATAGCCAATTTAATTAGTATTTTTACAGTTTTACATACGTAAAAGCAGCAGAAAATGATTCATGTTCTAATAAGCCAAATTATACAACAAAAAGGCATTGTTAGATGACAAATCTTTCTAGAAAAGAAATAAATTGAGAGAGACGGAGCCCAGTCAGGCAACTGTGCACATGTGCTACCGCCAGACAATATCAGCGAGTGTCCAATTTTCATGATCCATGTGTTGTTCGAAAAGTTTCGCTGAGACTTTTCGAACGACACTCTAATCACCTCCGTAACCATAATAGTCCCTGAGCTCAAATTTGTCGACGGATAGACGTACAAAGATAAGATTTGGACTTCGTCTTGTCGATAACTTTCCAGCGTCACGTCATCCGCCTTCATAGCCATTATGAGTATAAGTAGTTCCTGAGTCACTAGCTTCTGAGTTGAAATTTGTCCATCAAACCGAATGACCAACTAAGCTTATCTTTGGGGCATTGACTTCGTCTTACCGAGACCTTTCCAAAAATACGTCAACCACCTTCGTACCTCTAGTAGTTCTTGAATTGAAAGTTATTGACAGACAGACGGATATAGCGGTCATATAAGGCTTCTCAGCTTTTGGCTGCAGAAGCCTAAAATGACAACGGTTCAGTAAATGACCCTGATCGATGACATATAAAAGTATCGTTTCATGTAACACGTCGTTTATTGGAAAACCATTTATTGCAAACATTTTTTCTCCGCACTTGCTGCGACTTTTTCAGTTCCGTTAACTTTGGAAACTCTATTAGGTTTAGATAGAAGTATAGTTTTTCAAACATTATAATTACGTCTGTTTTAGAGTCAGACATTTTAATGATTAAAGTAATTGCTCAGAAGTTTTAAAGACATTTCTGTTAACATATAAAAATAAATTGTACAAATTATGAGGCACATAGTCAATATTGTCTAGCTGAATTCTTGCAGGAAATGAAATGAAGTAACTTCTTATATAAAGACTTAACAAATTAGGTTGTTTAACTTTATACTATCAGAACCATAAGGAAGACATATACTGTACTAACATAAGTGAAACTCTAGACTAAAATAATGAGTGAAATTTATTGTTGATTGTGTAACAAAGTTTAGAGGTTTCATTTATGGTTTAGTCAGATTAATTAGACCTAAGTTAAATAGATTTGCGCAGTATCGTATCCTCTACTGAATTGTTGTTGATTTGATAGCCAAAATCATTTACAAAATTTATGGATCTTATTAAATTTATGATGATTAAATCTAATCTAACTGAAAGTGATAATGAATCCTCATCTGATCAAACTGTTAACGTTATTGTTATGAGGTTTCCACAAAGTGCTTCACCAAATGAACCGTTCTAATTTAAATCTCCAACAGGAAGACACTATCTCCACACTTTGCACAGAAACTACAAGATTTGCCGGGAAAGAAGGAAGTATGTGTACACTCGTAACATGTCGGCCTACTACATAATGACAGCTAACACATCAGAAAGTTCCAATCCAAAAGCGCAAATAATAACCATGTTATAACGGTTTTAAGAATATGAAATACATGGAAGAGAATGGGAGATTTAGACTCTAAAAAGTGTTTTACGAGAAATCACTTTCATGCACATATCCCCTTCTTTCCCTGGACTCTTCAGGTACCGGTACGTGCAGAAAAAATGGTAAAGCAACCTAACCTTCATTTAAGCACTAACATTTACAAAGTATTAACACGCAGCACTCAATGATTTTATACCAATATTACATTTTATAGTTTTACAACCCTCAATCACCGTCACAATATAACCTCTTGTATTATATTCCATTCACATGCTTAAGCCGCTCCTCCTAATTTGGAAATATGCCCAGCTAATACACGTGGGAATATGGTAACTGAATTATCGTAATTATTATAACTTTACATTGTCACAAGTTGAGTAGAGTAAAATAGAAAAAAGAAAGGTAAACATACGCACACTGTAAAAGTTTTACGTTGTAATCAGTGGCAGCACTAGTGCCAGTGGAATTACTGTAAAACAAGTGGGAGGAATCATCTTACAACTGTTTTTTATGGTGACTGTCGTTGGAGTAACTCTGGAATGGTGCCAGTAATGGCGGTGAAAAATTCAGTAAAACTAACGGGAATTGCTTTACACGTGTGGTACAGTGCAGGTTCCGTTCCGGTTTGACAAAATCAGCATATGTTTTGATATAAATAATCTTCATTAGCTTCGTAATACATAATTGTAACATGACAATTAAAACAAATACAACTATGCCCGATAAAACACAATAATACGGTTTTCCTATTCGTTACTTTAGTAATTGTATAACATCCGTGCAATTACAAGCATTTATTTTAAATAATTATATTATTTTACCATCGGCATTCATGTAAGTATGAAAACTGGGAATCATGAATCCCTTTTATATATGGAATAAACTTTACGCACTCCTGTGGATATAAAAACATCTCCACCTACTTTATTCTAACCTTGAGTGACTAAAGATTAAACTAAGTTAGATGAGAAAGTAACTAGCTTGTGTTTAATGTACCTTAATTAGCCTAACTTTAACAAAACCCAATATTTTCATTCATTTGACATTCTGGAGGAGTATTTAAAGTCCATCCAAAGTCTATATGTAATACGACTCTATTTTTAAGTTTTCTAGTTTAAGTACAATAAACAAACGATTAACTTAGGGTAGTGCGTGAACCATTAAGAATGTTAGCTGTTCTCTCCGGTTTTCACTTCAAGATATTTTTGTAATAATACAAAATTTTGTGACCATTTAAGAGTTCTATTTTTGCAAAAAAAAGATTAAATTTTAGAAATATTTCTGTTTAAGGATTTAAAAATAAAATAATTATGATTATCACAAGTTGTAAACAAAACCAAATTTATCAAACAATAGTCTGGTACTTAGAAATGTTGCTGAGGAGTATCTCTTACATGAATTTATTAAGTTCCATTATTTTTATTTTTTATCCTTTTGGTTGAATTTGGGACCCTGTTTTAAGATAGTTTTGGGCCGTTAATCCTTTTTCGAATTTTGTCAAGAAAATCGAATTTGTTTACAAATTTTTATGTACATAGCGATTTTAGTGATGATTCTTTTTCGAGAAAATCATAAAAGTTGTTTCTTTAGGGTTCCTTGATAGAAAAGCTATAGAAAAAGGAACTTTAAAATCCCACTCCTTTCGTCCGTCCGTTCGTCTGTCCATGTCCAGAAATTAAATCTCAGGAACCACAAGGTGTAGAGATATTCTTGAGGTGTTGTTGGAAAGGTCTTGGATAAGCTAACTCAGAACCTCTTTAACTATATTTATTGGTTCAGTGATTCAGTGTTGCCAGCTCATTCTTTAAAAATTCAATTATTCGAATTACTTCTATTCCGTTAGTCTTAACTGCAATAAACTTGGCATAAACCTTATTGAATACAATAGAAAATTCTTCCAGAGTTTTTCCTCAGTCACACCAGACAAATGTCGGAATGGCACCTTCAACATGGGCCCTGGCCGGCACCTTCCCGAATCTTTCTCTCCCCTATCACGGCCTAAGCATTAGATGCCTAAAGGCTATGAATAAAATTTACTAACAGAAAATTCTGTAGGTGTCACCGCCCCGAATCATCCCACTTGTCAGTGTTGCCAACCGGTTGCTGTGGAATTGATTTTTTTTTATAAATTCCTTCCACTACATTCACGTAGCAGCAGCACACTTGGCATAACGATTATTCGTCACAATAGAAAAGTACCGTAACACTCCGTTGCCATAGTTGCTAACCTGTGTCCAAAAATAAATCTTATGAACTTCAAGGTGTAGAGATCTGGTTATGCTGTCATTTTAGAAGTCTTGTCTTGACTGGCTCATAGAAGCTGAAATCGTCATGATCAGTGTTGCCAACCATTTAAAAAAATCAATATTCATTTTTACAATTTCTTTCCGAATTGTTAGACTTACCCTCACCAAACCAAGCGTACGTATTATTCGTCACAATGCAAGAGTATTATGAGGTTTTCCGTAGCTAAGCACTCCAGTCGTCTGTGGTACCAACTCATTTTATAAAAATGAGTATTTGTTCTTCTAAGATTCTATCAAGGATTAGAAGAAGCGCAGCATGAACTTGCTTAACTCGAGTAATGTTTTGGGAATTTCTAGTTCCTTTTTGATTTAAAACTCCAGTGCTTTGATCGTGTAGGCACCGTCTCTCTAGATTATTATCAGAGGTTAAGTAATGTTACTCAAATTTTACGTTTAATGTTTATTGTTTAAGAAGAGCTCTTATTAGGACTTGGTCTCAGGTTATTTAGTTAGATTTGCACGTTAACGTGCTTAAGTAAGGAAACCTCTACGAAAACAAGTATAGTAACTTGTTCAAAGATGTTCCTCCTTAAGGATACTTTGTGAATTGGTAAGTAAATACACAGATATAGCTACGCATCAAAGGTACTGTTTACTACGCTGATATCATACCTTTACAGGATGGCAGTAACATTTTAGTTATCACGTATATTCGTGACATATTTAAACAGAATTTTAGTATGTGCAGGTCAGGCAGTCTTCGAACAATCCTGTGCAAAGGTGGCAATTTTAAAATATCATTATGTACAAAGATGACCCCATAGTGCACTTTTTAATTAGTAAAATATTAACTAAATATTGCTTCAGAAATAATATCTTAATTTTTCGCTATTAAATTTGTTAAACGTCAACATTAAATGCCTAATCCCCACCTAAGATCAGCGATGCTACTATCTATCTTAGTCAAAAATTCAAGAAAGGTTAATAATTTTTGAAAGGTTGAATCATTGAAGCAATAAACACTGAAAATCTCATGGCACAAAAAAAGCACACAAATACTTCACCGAAACTAAGCTTAATGTGAACCTACTGAATATATAATAATAATAATAACTCACAGCCGTATTTAATCCACTACTTGATGAGGTCTCTCCCGAAGGGAGTAGTTGGTCTACTGCTCCCACGCTGAGCAGACGTGTTGGGAGAGGAGAGCCGAAGCTCTCAACTGTGATCGTCACTGTCTTTTATTCACAGCAGCTCCCCAATTGTCCACACGATGCTGGATCAACACTGAAGTCGAGCGCGCTGGCTACCGACTAGGCTCGTATTTGCTTGTGATCCATTTTGAACGCATTTAGTTCATATTTACGAAAATTTAATTTGTATAGGAGCTAATTTTAGTTTGCAATAAAAGAACTATTTGTGCATAAATAGGATGTCGGTACACCATAAGTTCATATGTGATACACTATACCAGGTGTGTGCATAAGTAGTTTCCGGTTTACCTAAGAGATGGCGCCAGCGAAAAGTACGCAGCGTATTCATTTGACACATACGTCATTTTGTTCGTCTGACATTAAACTACAAACACACACAAGTTGAGTCCGCCAAACACTAGCGTCTTTGTGTTATCGTTCAGTGATCATGTCGAAGTTTGTGCCTGAAAAAGAACATTTGCGGCACGCATTGCTTTTCATATTTAATCAGAAGAAAAAGGCTGTTGAAAGTCATCGTGTGCTGGTACAAACATATGGTGAACACGCTCCATCGATTAGAACATGTGAGACAAGGTTTCGACAATTTAAAAGTGGTGATATCAATGTGAAAGACAGTGCGCGCTCTGGTAGACCACAAAAGTGCGAAAACGAGCAATTGCAGGTGTTATTGGAGGATGACCCAACTCAAACTCAACAGTAATTGGCAAAACCATTAAATGTGTCACAAGAAACAATCAGCAGACGTTTACGAGCAATGGGGAAGATCAATAAACTGGGTAAATGGGTCCCACACGAATTGAATGAACGTCAAATGGAAAATCGCAAAGTCAATTGTGAAATGCTGCTTCAACGCCACGAAAGAAAATCTTTTTGTATCGAATGGTGACGGGTGACGAAAATGGATTTATTTTGAAAACCCGAAGCGGAAAAAATCGTGGCTTTCACCTGGCGAAGCCGGTCCTTCAACACCAAGGCCAAATCGCTTCGGCAAGAAGACCATGCTTTGTGTCTGGTGGGACCAGAGCAGTATTGTGTATTATGAACTCTTGAAGCCCGGCGAAACCGTTAATGCACAACGCTATCGCCAACAAATGATTAATTTAAATCACGCATTGATTGAAAGACGACCGGAATGGGCCCGAAGACATGGCAAAGTAATTGTGCTACACAATAATGTGCCGTCTCACACAGCAAAACCAGTGAAAGACACCTAAAAAAAAAAAAAAAAAAAAAAAAAAAAAAAAAAAAAAAAAAAAAAATCACCTCTTCGCATCAATGGGGCACGCGCTCGCAGAGCAGCACTTCAGCAATTTCGAAGACGTTGGAAAATGGCTCGACGAATGGTTTGCCGCAAAAGACAAGCAGTTTTTCTGGCATGGTATGCATCAATTACCTGAAAGATGGGTGAAATGTGTAGAAGCCGATGGCCAATATTTTGAATAAAACAAAATTAATTTCCCTTGAAAATTACGTGTTTTCTTTACCACAAAAACCGGCAAAAACTTATGCATATACCTGGTATACATGTTCCAGTTCATATCAATTTCACGGAATGTCCGTAACATATTAATTTCACTAGAAGCGTGGTAAAACTGAGACATATTTTTAACTATTTTAGGGGCATATGGTGTAGTTTGATTTTCAGTGAACGTTTAAGGGACATTACAGTCATATACAGAACCGATGAAGTTTGAATTTTGGAATGTTTAATTCGGTACAGCAGATCAGGAGTTCTACCCTTTTCCTGTGGCGACTTGTTTTCAATCGTTTGGTTCAATGAAGTAAAGTAGAAGTTTAAATAGTTTTGTATTTGTGTTGGGCCAAAAGGTCCATCCATTGTTTGAGTTGCGAAAAGTGTTGCTATGCACATTACTAATTGTACCTTTCCAAAATTACCTATGTCAAAGGTATCTACGCAAGTGAGGTTATGTGGAAATGTTTTAAAGTTTTTCATATTACGGGGTCTCAAAGTTATTGACGAAGTAAGAGTGTATAACGGATTATATTCTATTTACTACCCATCTGGTACTAGGCTGCAAAACTATTCTCTAGTTCCAGTTAATTATTATTACTCCTTATCACAGTTACGATTTCAGGCTCTCTCTAAATCCCTTCGCAAAAAGGATGGAATGTTTTCAACGTAGCTGAACCTCATTGATTTCCACCATGCACAATCCTTAGATGAACAACATATTTTACACGTATGTGTGTTATTCTTACCATACCGTTGTTTAACTGGTTTTATAAGGAGCAGAGCTACCGTAAGTCAGAGATCTGTAAAGCCTTTTCCTTGGAAATTATGATCATCGAGGTACGTCATTCTTGACCTGAAATTAGGAATGACGACAGGTATTACCCAGTTCCAACCAGTACCCCAGAACTGAATTGAACTTATGTATTTCCTTTAGGCATATTATTTCTTCCTTTAGCACTGTATTTCCTCAGTGCCCGGAAACGACCTAGTCTACCTATTAGTCAGTTACAACAAGTATCCGGGTATTACCCATGGAATAAAGACGCGGGTATTACCTCTGAAATTGAATACCTCTTATAAAGGAGGTGCCTCATAGACGGGCTTCTAAACGCAGCAATTTAATGGACAAGGAATAAATATTGTGCAGTACAGCATACAAGTCCCTTGCATTCTTCAATCATAAACAACCCTCATTTAAGTTATGACGTCATTTGAGACGACGCTGCTAAACATTTGGGTGCTTTCATAACTCCGAAACTATGGATATTTGGAACTTTTTTAAAGCAACATTTTTTTGTGAAGAATTCAGCCTCTAATTTCTAAGATATTTGAAACGCCAGAAGTTAAAATTTCAAAGAACTTAAAACATTGCATTCCTGAGTTATATAGGACCGTAACTCCAACTGTATTTCATTTTTAAGCTTCAGTTTATTTTTCGTAGGAAAAGCAAACATGGTGGAAATACCTCTGGCTTCGTTTGAATGATAGGATCTTCTAACACTTGCTTGCTGTGAATGATAGGATCCAGATAAATTCTTATTTAGGATGACCAGTCCCTGGACGAGTACTGTTTTGGAGAAAGGGAGTAACCAGGTCCTTATTCTAGGTACCATTTCAGTAACTGACGAAAATTGACAAGAAAATATTTTCAAAATAATGTTAAAAGTAATTCATATGCCCCATTAAAGATTGATTTTTAAAGCATTTAAAAAAAACTACATTTGCAAATATATTCATAAATTGGAAACATTCTAATAAAATATCAAAATAATTTAAGAGTATATTTTGGAAATCTATCATATATGATTAGAAAATGTTTTCAGAAAGATTTTAAAAGTACTTCCTTGTTGCACGAAGGAATTATATTTTTAAATATTATTTTAAAATATATTTTAAAATGTTTCAAAGTATTTGCCTACTCTCTCAGTTACGTAGAAATATTTACTTAGCGAAAAAAACTCTACAAGATATTGTATACACGCCAGTTTTCTAAAATATATAATATTGTTTCATTAATGTATAATCACTCCTCAAAATTGTATTAAAATGGTTTAATAATATATTTGGAAAGTATAGATTAAATATTATATGGAATGTTTTAAAAATTCATTGCTAATGTATATAGGATTTGTAAAACATAATTAAAAAAATATTTGTCTGTTGTGTGGATAATTGATCAACGACGCTAAAGAAAATAGTTCACAAATACTACTATACTTAAATTAGTTATACTTAAATTAAGATCTGGATCATCTAAAATGGATCTAATCTGAAGCTAATTCATAGTACTGTGTTTATTACTTCAATATACTGCCATTCAAAATTAATTTGTCAAACACAAAATTATGTTTTTGCAGAGAAAATTTCTAAAGAAAATTTTGAAGAGCACTGTGAAGTGCATAACAGTAATTTTAATACTCAAATTCCCATTCTTTCAATCAAATCAACCCAGACGCAGACTTAAGAATACGTTGTCAAGAGTTCAGTTTCATTTACAAGAAAACCAAAAATGTTCTGACCGTTTTTGACGTCGTATGGGAGAAGGCATGATCACTGATACGGAAATAAATGGCTCAGCTGCTGGAAAAGTAATCGGGATGGGAATGGGAACATTGACTGTGATGAAGATAGGCGCTTTGCACGCTCACAGCAGTCATAGCTCGAGTAGTGGCGAAGACAAATTGAGGTGTCAAAGCAGTTTATTCGGGGTTCTCTGCTTTATGACTTTAAAGTTAGCCTCGACGTAGCTGAATCAAGTCTCCGATGCGTCAAGACTTTGGAAGGAATACTGTGAATTTGCTCACCGCCAGCCATTGGTTCAACAAGGTGGCCATAGAGCCTCACTTCAGCCAAACGTGTGGCGAGCTTGCCGAACACTTCCAGGTTTCTGATGATATAATCACGTGCACCGCATAGGGAAGTCGTACAAGTTGAGCAAGTAGGTACCCCACACTATATCCCAAACCAACAAGATCCAACGAGTGGCAGACTGTTTGTCGTTGCTTTCTTGGCACCCCAACACACCCATATTCGATCGAGTGCTCACCAGTGACGAAAAGTTGGTCCTAGTCTGCCAGACATTTGTTGTCACCGCGGGACCCTGTGCCTCACACCACAAAACTATCTCTACACACACGAGATATTATTTTCTGTATCTGGTG
>JAGDQP010041994.1:0-16698 GCA_022664845.1 Lepisma saccharinum | reverse complement strand
CATGCTGTTGTGCAGCAGACGAAGCGTCGTCGATTAAATCCGTCTAGCACTGTAGACTACGGGACGTTACCTTATGGTTTTCGTTAAAGGGAAAACTTGGACTCTGTTCTAAATTTGCAACAGTAAGTTGTATAATACTATGTTACAATGACACGTATCCTGTAAGTTAGATGACCACATGGTCTACAAAAAATATGTAAATCAAAATATTCTTTCTTTGAGTTGATGTTTTATCATCTGCAATCATCAAAAACAAAAAACTTCATCAACACTTTTTTGTGCACGTCATCAATCAAATTTGAACGGTTTAATACTTTCTTAGTAGATATGATTCCTGCAAGTCCTAACAATGTTCATCACAAAACTAATTTATTGTAACAACAAAAATTATTTTCTATGACTTGATATAGTTGCCTTCACTGTTTTTGCACAAGTAAAACTTTTTGTCTTGTACCACGAATAAAATTCCTTTGTACTCCTTCATTGTTTTCCACCAAAACATTAATAAGAAAGTTCTACAGTTCCATTAAAACTTTTAGCCTAAAAGTTAGACAAGCACATTATACAAAAAATATTTTATACAAGTTGACTTTTATGTATCAGCAGCCTGCAATATTTTATATGACTTCACTTTTATTTTTTGTTGCAATGTGCCAAAGAAATAAAATAATTTTGTACTCCTTCATTGTTTTCCACAAAAAAACAACAAAGTTATTTTCAATTGTGTTATCTCAAAACAATGACTTGTATCCTAAAAGTTAGACGACACCAAAAAAAAAATACAAGTTGACTTTTATGTAGCAACAGACAGTACTATTTTACATGACTTCACTTTTATTTCTGCTGCAATGTAGTAGACATATTTTGTATGATCTTGCAAGAAACAAAAAAAAAGGTTTCATTATTTTATATGGTTTGAGTTGTTGAATCATTTGTTTCAGTTGTATGTAATTACAATATTTTGTATGACGTCACTTTCTTGTATCACTTGTGTTTAGTACTAAAACAATATTAATCAATCCCCTATGTGTAATAACAATATTTTCGTGTATCCGTTGGAACACTGTATATATTCTTGATTATGCACAATAAATAATTTCTTGTTCAATCAAACTGATGCTTTTTATTTCCATTCCTCACAAACAACATCCAAATGAACCGTGTAAGAAATCTTTTGTCCAAAGAATGACATACAGTTTGTCTATGTATTCTGTACTTGTAATCATTTCTTTATATGATTTCACAAATTTCTGAAGTATATGTTCGTTGTCTGAGTGCGTTTCTATAAATTTCTCGTAGATTTCATTGCATATAGGCGCATATGTTAAGGTTTCCACTACGTCCTGTTCCAAGGATTCCACCGACATGTGAATACAGTCGTGAGTTCCAGACTCAATGTGAATGTGGTCAAAGCAAGCAAGACAAATTAGCGGAACATTTGCTTTCCATTTTTGAATACTATACATTATGCAAGCAGGTTTAACTTCAAGAGTCGAGCATTCGCACAGGACCGCCATTGGAAAACTACATCCAAGAATCCTCGTTCAACGTCTTTATGTACTTTATTGACCAATCACAATAAAGAATACAACTTGTCCCTATCAATCTCATGACAAGTGTCTCGTACAATAAATACTGCAAGAGTTGCATCAAGATTCACTTCATGTCGTCATTACTCGCATTTCATAAGTACAATAACACATACAACTTGACAAATACAATATTTATTCGCTTAATCCCAATACTTGGGAACAAATGACGTTATTCCTAACTATATTACAAGCAAAGATGTTGCTGCATGTGATTTCTGTGGAACAGTCTTGTATCATATCTATAATGTTCTTACTTTTAATATTCTTCAGTTACTATTGTAAAAGTAATATTCAGTACTGTTGTGCCAGAGGTGACTAAACGTTGTTGTAGCCTAGTGATACATCAATGCACAAGTATTTTAATTTCATATCCTTACTCAACGTGTTCCAACAATATCAAAGTCTGCTAAAGTACAAGATTATCTCTAGTGACCAAGATCTGTCTCTCATCAGCCTTCAACTGCACTTCATTTTTCAAAACGTAGCATGTTTCATTAACACAAATCGTATATTTCAAGTGAATTTGTACTTGCAGGATTAAAATGTTTACTTTCCATTTGCAGTTAGCTAATGGTAAAGTCACAACTGCTTTGAATTCTATTCTTAACCTATAGCACTGTGTTCATATCAACCTCGTTCGTGTTTGGGGCTCACATCTTGTGCCACTTTACAATCTAGGAATACCTCCATATGCTACTTTAAACCTAATTCTGATGTCCTATTATCTCTCATCTTATTCCCTTCTGTTGTATCCATATCACGACGGAAAGGGTTAAACCATGTACAAAGGATCTACCTCTCTCATCATACTATTGTTCTGCCTATACGCGAACTTACTTGATCACGTATCTATGTCCAGTGTTCCCTTCTTCAATCGGATATATACGTAATATATTATGGCGAGGGCTAAGCTACACGCCAAGGATCTGTTTGAGACTCAGATCTACAATCTAAAATATAAATGACGCCTCCATATGCTACTTTTAAACCTAATTCTCATGTTCCCATTCTCTGTAACCATATTCACTTCTGTTGTATACATATCACGAAGAAGAGGGTTAAACCATCTGCGAAGGATCTACCTCTCCCGTCATACTATTGTTCTGCCTATACGCGAACTTACTTGATTACCTATCTATGTCCAGTGTTCCTTTCTTCAATCGAGTATATACATAATATATTATGGTGAAGGCTAAGCTACACGCCAAGGATCTGTTTGAAACTCAGATCTACAATCTAAAATACAAATGACGCCTCCATATGCAACTTTTAAACCTAATTCTGATGTTCCCATTCTCTCTCACCTTATTCGTTTCTGTTGTATACATATCACGAAGGAGGGGGTTAAACCATCTGCGAAGGATCTACCTTTCCCGTCATACTATTGTTCTGCCTATACCCGAACTTACTTGATTACCTATCTATGTCCACTGCTCCTTTCTTCAATCGGATATATACGTAATATATTATGGCGAAGGATAAGCTACACGTCAAGGATCTGTCTCTTTGCGATTAACTCGACACGGTACATTTCATTACGTATTACCACATGTCATTTTACCATATGTGATTTTCCTTTGACTAAAATGTTGCTGGGGGGCCCCACCATTGCATTATCTGGGTCCTTACCTGCTCTTTTCATAGCTTAGTTCACTTTATTGGTTCGCTCCTCTGTACATTTTTTTTTTAAACTGACACTCTAAGCTTCATTTGTGGTAGTCTTGACATGAACTCTAATTGTTGAAACAAAATCTATATATTTTGTCCTTTCTAAGTGTTTGTTGTATCATTGTCTATTCGTGGTTCCTCTGTGTTGAAAAGACAAAAAGAACTGGCATGCAAAGATGGGTGTGATCTAACAAAACCAATTTATCTTTCATTTTCTTCGTATGTTAATTCATCCTGTTTTATATGTGCATGTCAAGATATATATACATACATACATACATACATAATGTATTATCCTTTCCATTTCCATCGCTGTCAGGGGGCTCCCTCATGAATTATTAAAACTCTCACGAATACCTTTATCTTACTACTTACCGGGTCACTCATGTTTGGGTTAGTCCCTATCACCGAGTCATCTAAAGTGACCCGAATTTGGCTGTGGAATACGCACAAACAGAGAGAGTGTGTGTAAATTAAGAGAAGAAATAAACATGAATAGAGAGAGAGAGAAGTAAATGAAAAGAAAGAACCAGCGAAGACACGATAACAATAAATCAAGAAAGAGAGGAAGAGAGAAAGTTCAATGAAAAATATGAAAACTACATTATCATTATGCTAAACAGCACCCACACCTGTTTACTCGGATTCTGACCAATGATACTTCGTTAAGTTCTCCACAGTCCAGAGATGAACTTTTGTTTGAATACTTCAGAAACTGACTGATGGGGAATCGAACACAAGTTTTCAAATTAGAAGTCCAGCACGATAGGCATACTCCACAGACGACTTTATTCAAAACGTGCTGAACAAATGCTAGTGTTTGTTTCTACGAATAATAACATGAAAATGGATACTTCATATCAATGTCGTGTTCTTAACTGTCCCCCCTGAGACTTAATTCGGACTTTTCCAACCAACATTCGTAATTCGTCTTTCTCTCTATAATGACTCGTGCTTCATTCCACAGTTGTAAATATTATCCATTTTTTATGAGAAGTGATGGTTGGATTCTTCAAGACCGCTTTGTAAAAAAACATGGCTTGAACAGGATTCGAACCTATGTTGGTTTGCTTTAATACTTCAAATTCCGGCACTTTTCCTTTACTCCATTTTGCCACCTAGATATAAAAGCCATGCATTACTAAGTTCATGTTTGGAAATAGCCAACTTCGTTCTGTAAGTTCTTTGAACCAAAATGCACGCCAAAAGTTCTTAATTCAATCACTTATAGACAAATTAGTGCCCACTAATATCCAAAATAACAAAAGTCCAGGAAAAATGAAATAAACAACAACAGCTGATGCAGTTTCTATGCGTCGTGGAAGTTCAAAGTCACGCTTATAGGAATTATTATTATTATTATTGCAGTGAAACGTCCGATAACTGACAGTTTTATATTCCCTGTGGAACAGCAGTGAATATTATGGAAGTAAACTCTGCTTTGTTTTTCTCTGAAAATGTATTTCCCAGAGCAAAAATCAAAAGTTCTGTGATACGAATATTTACGTGTTTTTAAACGACTTCGTTTCTCATTCTATGCATGTGTTTAAAATGACTCCCTTGCAAGAAAGATATTCCAGAATTGTTACATTTTAATTCCTAATATTCCGGGAGTATTCCTAGGTAATTAGAAATATGCCGGAACTTGTCCCAGGATTAGAATACTTGGTATCGTGAAAAAATACACGGAATATTTCTAATATATTCCCATAGAATAAAAATAACCTTGAATATTAGAGAAAGAAGCACGTTACACCTCAAAATCTTGTTTGTTAACGCTACAAGGATAAAAAATATAGTAGAAAGTTAAAATGTAATTGTTACAATAATCCTGAAATCTTCGGAAGGCGGACATTGACATAACATGTATAATGTATTGAAAATATTCAGGCATGAATAATGCTGGTATATAGTGAGAATATATCTCCCTTTCTATTGTGTAGAACCTATATTTATTGCGTACTGTCTGGGAGTATTTATTCAGTTACTTAACTCTAATTTAATGGTCAAACATGTGCTGTGGGGTCGAAAGTCCCTCGCATATGTAAGGGACAATTCCCCTCGGCGTAAAGAACCCAAAAAAGTATTTCGGGAACATAATATTTAGTGTCCTTTTTGTTTTGTGCATTCACCTTATATTTATGGGCCAGACACTCACCTATGCCTAAGCCGTGATATGTTTAAGGGACTGTAAGAGACATTTTCAAGGTATGAGTGTCCATCAATGAGCTTTTTTGTTAAAAAAAGAGAGAAAACGATGCTTGTTCCCGTAATACTTTTCTTTCGTGACTATATCATCTTCTTGGACACTGAATGTAGGAGTCAGAACCTATATTGAAATATTCGTTGTTTCGAAAATCCCGTGCTGTGGTTATAATATTAGGAGGCGAAAACATACACTTCACAATACACACACGACATTTTTATTCCTAATTTTCAACCTCCTCTGTCAGTTACATGAAATGTTTACAGAACTACTTTGTTAATAGATGTTAGTTTCTTCTGTTAATTTTAGCTATGCAAATGTTTGAATCAATCGTAATAAGATATAATTGGGGAGTTGTTGTGAATAAAAGACAGTGGCGATCACAGTTGTGAACTTCGGCTCTCCTCTACCAACATGTCTGGTCAGCGTTGGAGCAGTTGATCAACTCCTCGCTCGGGGAGAGTCCTCATCCTCATCGATACAATATCTGAATACAATCATATTCAGAAAAAGAGGGAAACCACAAGTACGCGAAATGAGTGTGTAAGCTAACAAGCAATAAGAATAAGCTGAAAGTTTTATAACAACAGATTGCTGGCGTGGTTATTAGTGTGATTAGCTATGTGCACTTTCCACACTGAGAATCATAGGTTCGCTCTCCACTTACGCCAGCCTTTCTAAACCTTTTTCATCCTGCAACTAAAAACATGACATTTCAAAACATGACCGTTGATATGCTGTATTTGATAATAAACATCCTAATTACATTATTCAGAACTATTCAACAAATTACATTATTTTAGTAGACCCTAATTATAAAAACAATAAGCAAAATAAAATATCGTCTTCGAAATTTATTAGTTTTAACCTACAACCCCTAGCTAAATTAAATTTTTCACCTTCTCTTGCGATCCCCTTACACACAACTCATGACCCCTCTGGGGTCGCGACCTCCACGTTGAGAAACCCTAACCTACGCCAATATAATTTTCTTTCAAAATCGTAAAATATTTTATTCACTTGATTAGATGCATTTGGGGGAGTAATATACACCAACCTCATTTGTAAAACTCCAACTTACCTTAGAAAGTAGGGGGAATGCAGCTCGTATTTTGGAACCATTATTATACTATCAGAAAGTGATACTTTGTGCATGCAATGTGGCCTGATATAAGTTTACTTAAAGAAATGCAATTCTAAAACAGTATAATTTACCAAAATCAAGAAACCAGTGATATTCGTTAGGTGAGAACAATGTGGATTTCGATCGAGCAAGAAGAAGAAAGCTCCTTTAATTTCTCCTGTCCACTTGCTATGTTCTGTCTGTTAGCTACCTTAAAATATTGGACCTCTTAATTTTGATTCCTCCATCTGTAATGGAGGCTAGCGCCTAAACGAAGATAAGTACAGAGAAACTGACTTCAAATTTGGGTTCAGTGATCTTCATTTATCTAGCTGTTTCTAATTTGGTGTTTGAAATTGGCTGACGCTTTTCATTTGATTAGTCTTCTGCAATTTAAGGATTCGTGCAAGTGATTAAATTACAGTAAAGCAGATAGAGAGTCACTGACCTCACGTTTGACGTCCGCAAATATGGCCTCGATTAAACTTCTCCTTTCTAAACATTTTGATATGACTAATAAACCTGTCGATATTATTAGACTAAACCTTGAAATGGTTAACCCTTATTTAAGGAATAGTAATCGTTGTCAGATTTCTTTGCATAATGACAGGAAGCAAACTATTACGTCCAAGCAATACTAACATAGATGACGGAGCTTTGTGAGAAAAGAAGAGCAAGCTTCGGGATTCGAACTCGCGTCGCCAGCTTTATGCACGAAAAGGGAAAAAATAACGCGACACAGCCCGCACGGCTACGAAGACATCAGGCAGACAGCCTTTGAGCTCAACTCTTACGGAAATAAAAGCAAAGTAAAAGTTATATAATACTGATTTTTGTTTCAGTTACCGTGTTTCGTGCATTTATGAGTTAATCTTCTATTAACTACTATTTTGTTAGATTCTATACATATGAAAACCATGTTATATAATTTGTTAAAAGTTTCGAAAACCGTATTTAACGTAAGTGGGAATAAGCAAAACTTCATCGTTAATTATTACAGACATAGCAACATCGCTGTATTATAATTTATTTTATGAACAATAAAAACAAGAGAAAAGTTCTAATTACTTTTATTCACATATTTTTGCTACATCACGACTAGATATACAAACATTATTTTCTTCACAAAGATTAGTACTCGAAAACTGCACTAATACACTCATTGTATTAAAACCCGCGCAGTGGTCACTCATGTTGTTGCAAGGTTGCTACATACTTCAATTTCTGAACTTAAACTTTCTAAGTGCTGCTAAAGAGTGCGCTCAGATTATAATTGACTGAGTGTAAAATAACCAAGGGCCTGAAAGACTTCGGCCATGAGGGCGGCGAGGATAGCCAAGTTCGACACCTCTAAGATTATTCTTTTCTTATTCCACAGAAGTTGAAAATGTGGAGATAATTTTGATGCTAAGCGACTTCAGTCAGTAAGCTATTCTGTTCGGAAATTTACAAGAACCTACACTTTCGAGTAATATTGACATATGATGCCTAATCAAATTCAATCTTGAGGCACTTGCTGAAGTAGGAAACCTTATGGTTGTAGGTTCGAATCGCCTGCAAGTAACGACTTTTGATACTTAAATAAAAACTGTCAAAAGTTTTAATTTGTGTTACGTTCAACTTGTCATATTACACGAAGTGTATTATAACTTTTAATTGAAGTTTTAACTTCTACATTTGCTAATCATATTTTTTTATGATGTTAGCTTCGTTCAGACTGGTTTACGTTAAAATAAAAGACAATAAATGATCGTAACTTAATGTCATAATACTTACCCTAAACTGGATTTGATCTTAAAACTCACATAATATATTCATTTCATAATTCGACATGACAAACAGGACATGCATACACATGTGTTGACTTACTAAAGAATACGTACAGACAAAATATATCACATATACTCAATGTTACATTTTCCTCGCATTTGAACTTCATAATTCATGAGTATTGTCTTTCGTTGGCAAAATGGAGTAGGGGAAAAGTGCCGGAGTTTGAAGTATTAAAGTAAACCAACATAGGTTCGAATCCTGTTCAAGCCACATCTTTTTTACAAAGCGGTCGTGAAGAATCTAATCACTTATTTTACAAAACGGTTAATATTGCCGATTGTGGAATGGAGCACATGAGTCATTATAGAGAGAAAGACGATTTACGAATGTTGGTTGGAAAAGTCCGAATTAAGTCTCAGGGCGGACAGTTAAGAACACGACATTGATATGAAGTATCCATTTTCATGTTATTATTCGTAGAAACAAACACTATAGCATTTGTTGAGCACGATATGGAAAAAGTCGCCTGTGGAGTGTCGCTATCTTGCTGGACTTCTAATTTGAAAACTTGAGTTCGATTCCCTACCAATCAGTTTCTTTTTCGCAGACACTGAAGTATTCAAAGATTCATCTCTGGACTGTGGAGAACTTAACGAAGTATCACTGGTCAGAATCCGAGTAAACAGGTGTGGGTGCTGTTTAGCATAATGATAATGTAGTTTTCATATTTTTTATTGATCTTTCTCTCTTCCTCTCTTTCTTGATGTATTGTTATCGTGTCTTCGCTGCTTCTTTCTTTTCTTTTACCTCTCCTTCTCTCTATTCATGTTTATTTCTTCTCTTAAATTACACACACACTCTCTCTGTTTGTGCGTATTCCACAGCCAAATCCGGGTCACTTTCGATGACCCGGTAATAGGGACTAACCCAAACATGAGTGACCCGGTAACCCGATTGACCCGGTCTGGAAAATCTATTTAACTGGGAATTTTGACGTATTTTTCGTGTTCTCGGGGTAACATCTCCGATCCTGGTCATCCCTGAAATAAACACTGTTCAAACGCAATTAAATAATTAAAATCTCTCCATCATCTTCCGGGTCATCAAATCTACATCGAATCAGTCGGTAACCTTTTTAGCTCTGCCGGGCTTATTCCATCTGTGCGAATTGTTATAAACACTAGTTCATTAGTGTTTTAATTATTAGAACGTTATATTCGTAATAGGTAGAATATATAGTGGCATGTCCAGAACTGACAAATTTTAAGACATGAGTAGCAAATGCCCCCTTTTTTAGCCATTTCAAGAGAAGAATTATTTTTATATTCGTTTGGCACGGAATTCGTTTCCATGCTCTAATTTTCTAACATATTATTACATGTGTTTCTTCTTTTCACGTTTGCAATGTGGAACATGTAAAGTTTACTATGCCTCTAAGGAACATGCTAATTTTGCTTTTGAACATTTGTAACTTTTCATTTTGATACAGTTTGGAATTATAATCTTGGTTCTTTCTGATAGAAATTAAGCAGAAGAATTATCATTCATTCATTTTTTTTTATGTTCACTTTGCATCCGTAGTCTGGAATAGAAGGTATGGTCTATGGTATCTACTGGGTTTGTTACAATCAGTGATTCCGCCAGACCCCGGTCCCTGTGGGGCTGTCGATTCTGGAGACTACCCCGAAGTTTTTGATAGAAACCGTGCAAAAATCTAGTCCACCCTCCCAATTTTGACTTTACACACCCAATCAACAAATCCTGGCGGAATTCCTTATTACAAAGTATTCCGAACCAGTATATTTAATAAGCTTCACCGAATTTGCAACCGAACAACGCGCAAAAAAAAAGCATGTGTGTTACACTTTTGACATTATACGAAATGTGTCTCAAAACTCTGGAGTTTCACTGGAAAATCATGAGTATTTAATCTGACCACCAAGTTTGGTTTCCATTTTGAAAGTGACCCTTTCTTCTTCAATGACGTCTCTCGCCAATAAACGTCCTTTCATGCACGTGCACCCATAGTTTTGTATCACGAGAGTGAGCAATTTTGCAACTTTACAAGTTGCATACGTATCATCCCAATATCTTCAAAATACGTTCTAGTTCATTTAGACATTTCTCACGTTCTTTTCGGTTTAACGTACTTGTTTTCTACAAGAAGGTGTTCTTAAGGTTAATGTAAAGCAACGATCTTCAACAAAAGATGCCAGTACAATCTCTGTAAATTTCAATGCTGCTCCTACAAATTCAAGCCTAGAGAGTTCTAACTTTCAGGGAAGAAAGTTCATAAAATTATAACCAATTCAAGATTTCGATCAATGCCGATTTTTATTTACATTTTTCTTCATTGTTGAGATCTCTCTTGATTGTTGTTATGAATATCAAAACCTATAACAAAGAACAAAAATAAAATAAAAATTCGACATTGATCGAACTCTTAAATTGGTTACGAACTTTCTTGCCTGAAAGAACTCTCTAGGCTTGAATTTGTAGGAGCAGCATTGAAATTTCGTGCAACGATAAAAATACGTTAGGCATATACAGAGATAGTGCGGCCACCTTTTGTTGGACATCGTTGCTTTACATTAAGTAAAGAGTTCACTGCCTCGGCTATTTCACCTCAAACCAATGGGTTCTTGTCCCTAAAATAAACATGGGAGAATCTTACAGTACTTTGACCTTCTATTATTATTTATAATGTTTCCAGCGTGTGGCACAAGAAGATATTTTAAGAATGTATTAAATTGTTTGGGAATTTCGCAAGATTGAAATCAATTCACATTTCCATTTATCGACAATCAGGATTTGAAATTCTGTATAGTAATATTTGAAATTATCTTTTTATTAAGACTTATTAGTCAGCTAGGAATTTTGGTCCTCATTTACGTTAGATTTGTTTGCCTATATATGACATAGGCAGGGAGAGAAATACTGACCTCAGATTAGAGACCTTGATTTACATACCTATTGCCATTTTTAAGCGCGTAGGGCTTCAACTTTCTCTTTCAATGTTATTCTTCTATATACTCTGTTTGTTTAGCACCTAATCAAGAACAGATAGAGGGTGGCTTCATATTTGTGTTTCGTCACCTAGATTTCTCCTGTCGATTTCTATCTGCTAAGACTACAGCCTTACGTTATGGTATTTTTTTAGTTTATGCACTCAAGCTTCTAACACACGTTAGTAACTAAACAAAAGCAAGTAGAAAGAAAATGATTTCAGACTAGGTTTCAGCGATCTCCATTTACACAGTCGTTTGTCTATGTGGTAACGCTACAACCTTTCGTTGTGGTAATTTTGCACTTTATGCACTCAGATTATAAATCTTTACAATACCCCATACACAGAAACCGACTTCAGATTTCAGTTTAGTCCACGCGTGGAATTTTTATAATATCTGCACTGGTGTGAAATTGGACACATATCATAGAATGGCATAACTGGTAGCATTAAATCACTGTTACACTCTGATCCTCAACTTGATAACCTCACAGTTCCTTCCAGGAAAATAGTTATAAAAATATACAAAAACTGTTAAAGACATGTAATAAATAGTCAAATGATGTTGCTGCCAACGTTACCCCATTCTACGGTACCAGTCACATTCTCTCTATTTTCTTCACCTTTGCATCAAATACCTATACCAATGTGAAAATTAACACCGTTTCTTCACCATATATTCTTCAAAACGTTCTCATAGGGTACTTGTTTTGTTTGTTGTAGTCTGTAGTACATTTTTTAAAACTGTCGATGGAAATCTCTATTACTTTGCATGTGTTCATATATCTTTTACTCATTCCTTTTGTATGTTAAAACTACGTTTTGTAAAACTGGAGAGTCATCTTTAGTCATTGATTAGAGTATGTGTCACTCGATATGCAATTTTAAAGAAGAAATCTTTCTCTCACTCGTGTTAGTGAAGGAAAAACTTTAACCAAACAAAACGGTATATGGCTTTAAAGATCCACCATAGCTTATACGCATTTGGGTGAAATCCTCGACTTAATACTAACAGAAACAGGACGAGCTTCCTGATCTTCCTATGTTTTTCTTTTACACTCCCATTTTCTTTCTTTCTTCCTTCTTTTTCGTTTCTCATTAATGTTTTTCTTCTTGTTTACATTTAAAGTATTTTTTTCTGATTAACTTTTCATACATCTTTCTTGGCTAAGTAACTTTCCCCATTTGTATATCTCCTGTACTCGCGATTCTATGCGCAGTAATTTCTTTTTTGTCCTACGCTAACGTCTTTCTACCCACTTTAAGCAAATGCTTTCAACTTGTCTTCAATAATACACATCCTTTTACCCAGTACCATGCTTTAGAATTCTTTAATAAATTATATTGTCCACAACGTGAAGATGGTATAGTAAGGAAATGAGGTACAAACAGTCACGGAAAAAATAGAGAGGAAAACATTAGTAGGCATAGAATCGCTTACGCGCGACGTTCTGACGTTTTAAAGAAAGTGGTAAGTTTTTATTCCTATATTATGCTGTCTTAAAAGTATTCAAATGTATTCAAAAATTTCGAGCATGGTAACAATACTTCAGAAATGAACTAACGAACACACTATTATTCAAAAGAATTCTCTATATTGATATTCCAATATTTGACGAAGAATGAAAAGAAATGATTAACTGGACATTATTGAGGCTTAACGGTGTTGATCATCCGTGCCATCTTAGTATGTATGTACGTTCCTTTGATTTATATAGCAATTGTTTTACTAGTCTTACGTATCTCGGAAGCGGAATTTTTAACTTATATTTTCCCCTAGTTCCTTGTCATGTTAACTTTCTTTCACTCATTATATTTGACAAAAATGTAATATTATATGCACGGGCATTGTATTTTGCCGTTATTATACGGTGTTTCATGTAATTTTCTTACTAGTAGTGGGCTACAGTACGTTCATATATTTGAACGAGCTTCAGATTTACAAGATTCTGAGGGTGAAAATAGTAACCAAGACAAACTACGAGAAAGAACTTGAAAATTCCGTTTCTCATAGCGAGAAGATGAATAAAACAATTCCGGTATAAATCAATCGAAAGTGAACACCTAAATGGCAGAGGTGAACAATACAGTTAAAACCTACGTATTGACTTGAAAACAGGGTGATATTTCAGTTTAACGGCTACATAAAATCTTCACAAACTGAACGCTGTGTTAACTAAGTGTAACGGGACTTATTTATTGAAATAAATCAATAAATTCAGTTCATATTTTCGCCACCAAAACGCCCCTAAGGCTATAAATTGTATGAAATAATTTCCAGACTGTTATCAACAACAATTGTATCAAATGTAGATAAGAAGGGAATAGAAATAACCAATTTTCATAGTTGAGGACTTTTCAGAGCACTAATTGGCGTTTTAATATTACTTGTAAATCTATGTAATTGAGCACAATTTGAAAACACTGTATTATATATGAAGCACAAAATGACGTATCGAAGGTTTAAAAGTAAAAGTATATTTATATGTTAAAGAAAAGATAGCTTGATGCGAAGTTGTAACCTCGGGATTATGACGTCACGAATCGAAAGCTTCCGAAGCTAGGTGTACCACGTGACATACCCAAGAGTATATAAGACGGCCGCAGAGCAATCTAAATCAGATTCTCTCGGACCACGGGCCGAACAATATCAGGCTCTCTTGCTTGATGTACGCTTCTTGGACATTGTCCACTAATAAATCATTATTACCTAAACTTCTATTGTATTCTCAATTGGTCATTCTTTTATGACTTTGCTTTATAATCTCTTTTGCTTTGCATCTAGTCCTACCACTCAATATTCCTTAGCGTTGGCTCGCCTTTTGTAGGCAGGTAAACGTTATTACCCAGAACCTATTACCGGTGTCGGGTCGTCTTTTGTAGGTAGGTAGACACTATTCCAACCTTTCCTCAATCGTGGTATCGGCTCGTCTTTTGTAGGCAGGTAGACACTATTCTAAAACCAAAACTCGGCCCTGGCTCGTCTTTTGCAGGCAGGTAGGGGCTGCTCAACCCCTTCATTTAGAGGCATCGGCTCGTATTTTGTAAGCAGGTAGGAGTCATTCAACCCTCTCTTACTCTCTCTCTCTCTCTCTATCTATCTCTTTTCCATTCTTCTACTAATAAATTCCATGCTTTTCAGCTCCGCGTTGGTAGTCTCACACCCAGAAGCCGTGGCAGATAACAGATAACGCAGATGTATTTATTTCTCCTAGGGTTGTATTAGGTGCCTCTGGCAAGATTCAGATAGCGAGTAGAGCATGTCGTCCCCGGTACGTATCCGCAATATAAGAAAATAAATAAAATACTAAAAAAAACTTAGTGTTATTTCGGCTGAAAATATTTTAAAAAAATTTACAAACTGAATACTATTCTGACTTAAAACTATAACAAAATACAAGGAAACTGAATGATAATTTAGCTTAAAATCTAATTTAAATAATCCCGGAAACATATTAGTATTTCTAAATGTATCCAGCAGCCTTGATTGAAACTCAGACTTTATAATTTGAGACTCATATTCTGTGTTTCATAGGTATAAACAGTGTAATCTTTCAACACAGAGATATGCAACACGGAAACATATGTATCAAATTATGTACAAAATGCATTAAAGCTTCCATTATTTCGTGGGGATCTTTTCCCCCTAAGATTGTATTTATTCTTTTTTTCTCCTACTTCACCAGCCATTAATCAAAAACATCTTCAATGCATTAATATACTGTTTCCCATCAATAATAACATTGGTTTCAAGGAGACGTGATGGAAACGCAACATAATACGAATACCATTATTTTTATTCATATTTTTCTTGTTTACCCTATTTTTAAAAAAAATGCAGAGGAATAAATATCGGATATACAGTACATAATATGCTCCAAAGTGGATACACTTCGATTTTTATGTAAAAGGGAGAACAATAATATCTCACTATAAATAGGCTTATATGGTTTAAATAAAACATATCCCTCTCATGTTCCGCATTTTCATGGACATAAAATGGATAAGTTATGGACGTCCTGTGCTGTAAGTGTAAATTGGTCTAATGACAAAAATGTATATTTCCTCTACATCAGTGTATGTGTGAGGTAGCATTTGTAGTTGTGACGAATGGTTTGGATATGCCTACCGTGCTATGTGATCTTACTATGAAAATGATAGGGTTGTACACACTGTTGAATATACTTTTGTTTTTATGTCTGTTGTTATCCTAAATGGAAGATTTCTTTTCAGAACCATTCACCCTGGCTCCTCGCTAAGGAGAGCCCTCATAGAAAACACTTCCGGTGCGGCACAGAACTCTTGAGTTCACAACCCTTTTGCTTATGCCCACCGTTAACCGGGGGCTGCGCTCCCCCGTGGCTCCCCTACCAAGCTCCCTTCGGAGGCACCGTGCCCCCTTGCACACCGAGCGAAATGTATATACATCCTAGCTTTCAGTAGCCTCTATTTGGTATATTAAATCACTACCGTACTTGTATTAAATTTCCTAATGCGTGTATACATAAAATAAAGTTAATTTTCTTTTTAAAAAATGTAAAAGTAATCACGCCAGAGTTTTTCGTATCCCGGATCCCAAGGTATCCCGGGATCTCTGGATAATCTTCCCGATACATTAACCACTTGACTGAATGGAAGTTGCGGAAGAAGCACTTTTCTGTGTTACTTATAATTCATGCTCTGCGCCTGCGCGAGTCCTTTCCACGTGTGTTCTCGCTGCCACGGCGAATGGTTCTGAAAATAAAAGCTTGCATCCTAAATACTGCGGATTTTCGAACATGGCGTCGATGCATCACTGCGACGCCAAATTGTCAGTGTAATTTTCTCATGAAAATATAATTTATTCTTGGATATTTCATTAAAACAAAAAAACATTATTTTTACATGGGCCAGTCTAGTAGCTTTGGATTTCGGCCCGTCACGATTCGTCCTTTAGCTGTTAAAATCCACACCCATATCCCTGCCAGGACTCGAACCCGGGACCTTCGATCCAATGGCTTACCACCGCAGCCCGCTCGTTCACCCGGCCGGCTTGGACATTTCAGTGAAAATTTATAACAATAGTGAAATCATTGATACACACTAACCTTGAATTCCTAAAGAAGATAAATAAAGTGATTATATTAACAAAAATAGTGGGTGAGGATTGTGAAGGAAGGTTTCTGGAAGATTCTTGAAGATAGTGACTATAACAATGACTTATGACTGTGTAATTATTAATAATAATACATTATAATATTTAATATTTACGAGATAACATACAATGTATTTAACATTTTTTTCTCTCAATAACGCTTTTAATTTTAAGCGCTAAGAATTAAAAGATAGA
>JAGDQP010041993.1:0-16698 GCA_022664845.1 Lepisma saccharinum | reverse complement strand
TTAAATAAATGAAGATTTTCAACAGCTGTATTACGGGTATGGTTTTAAGTCTCACTAGTACTCTCCTGAGCGGAGCCCTTTAACAAAGAAGCAAGCTAGTGTGTCACGAAATCCTAAAGCGTTCTGCAAACAGTCAAACGGTACATCGTTGCGGGCTAGTATTTATTTTAGGATAAAGATGATCTTCTAATAAGATCTTTTAATCTTATAATTAGATTTACCTTTTAATTAAAAATATTCTTTTAAAATTCATAAATATAAAGAAATATATGAAAGTAGCAATTGAATATTGTGTTGTCACCCGGCAAACGTCCCTCTCCAAAAAATCGTCATTATATGCCGTCGTGAGGACACGTTTGAAACATTGTGCTCAACAACAAGTACTGTGAGCTGCTATCATATGGCTGCTATTCTTCGCTCTTTGGCGTTGTTTGTTATAGGTGTTTGGTTTGTATTTGAGAAGAAAATGCCGAACTCCGGTGCAGCTAACGGTTTTACTGAGAGACATAAGAAAGGAAGTAATGTATCATTTCACAAATAAATGACAATTTAAAACTATTGCGTGAAAAATATTTCATTATGTACGACGCTCTTTCGTGCAGTTTACGTCTGCTAGAAATATATAAGAAAACACACATCTGTCATCAGAATTATTTGATGCGAAGGTATTTTATTGTGTTAGATTCATAGTTATAAACCTGTCCCTCAATGCCAAAGAGAAATATTCATAGAAATAAGTATTCTTACATTCAGAAAAACTGGATCGTTTTCATTTAGGCCTATTAAATAGTTCTAAGCCCATAATGTGTTGTTGAATTTTATTTAAGGCCATTAGGCACCTAAGATGTTGACCGAGATAGAGAATGGGAAAGAACTCGCGAAGATGTCGGTCAGGACCTATGTTGAAGGTGCCTCAGCTACCACGCCGCATCAGCTCTACTGTTCGTGGTGTTAGAAATATGAAATTCTAACAATCATTTCTCTACGCTTTCGGCATCTTGTAGCTCCGAAACTATCCACATTTCGAAAATTTGACACACTAATTGCAAAGTTTGAAAGCGAAACTAATAAAAGTGCAATGGAATCATATCAGATTTCCAAGCTTTAATAGAAGTGCTTCAGATTCTGTACAACCTGCACCCACATCTACGCCAAAGATTATATTTTATACTCTGAATCGAATAATTCAGTATATCTTTAAAACGTTCAAACTTTCAAATGTGCCTGAACAATTTTTTAGTTTTACAAGAGAAAACTATCACCAAAGTAAGCATTAGTAAATGTTGGTCGAGAAACTTTTAGTTTCTTTCCAAAATCCAACCTGATGTTTCAAATATGGCTAAATTTGTATTAGAATAATGGCTGAACTATGCAAAATATACAGATGTAACATATTCATGCATTTAATACTTTCCCGCACAATATCGTAATTATGCTGTTCTAAAATTATAGAGAAACAGCCCCTAAATATATTCTTCTTAAGAAATGTATTATGCTGGGTTGCATAACACAAAGGATAAGATTTTCTATATATCTCCTCCCTTGAGAAATTCCTATCTACGCTACTGAAAGGGAACGAGGGGTCGCATCCACGGATCATATTGTGAGCGTTCTTGATGTCAAGGCTCACAGTGAAACCTCAGTTCATGCAAAGAACATCTTTACAATTCTTCCTTTACTATGTGTTTTTGTTGATTACGGCTGGTCAATCAATTCTCTTGACAGAAACATATGACCCTTTCATACGCATCAATACTACAAGCGTGCAATCACCGAAGCATTAAGGAGGAGGAGAAAGATCGGGGTATTTTATGAAGGTCGTTGCCATGGTATGGCAGGAGCTGTTGTCCACTTGTTCCATAGAGGTGAGAGAGAAAATGAATTTAGTTTTATTTATGATATCCCAGGATCAAGCTGGTATACGGGGAGAAAAGGATGTTAGAAGGTTGTCGGCCAGGGCCCGCGATGCTATTTCACTTGGCCCTCGTCTAAAATATGAAGTTTGTACTAGGTGTGGCCCGCACTTAATTTGTTAAATTTCAGTACGTTATATGAATGTATTAAATACATTGAACTTACAGGTATGATTTGGCGCTGCTATTTAGACCTTATATAGAACAAAACGCATTTCAAGCAACTGAGAAACGAAAGCTACGTAGTTTTCCATACTCCCATGAGAAGCAAAGTATTATAGCAAAACTCCCCATATACTTTTATGACCCTTCTCGGGGATTCTCAATTTGGTACCACAAACTCAACTGAGAGAGCATGAGGTAGAAAAGGAATTATTTTTAAACATCATCCACTCAGGAACAGTTGCTGCGCACATCACTGACATTTCGAGAAATATAAAAGAGTAGCTAATTTTATTGCAATTTCTACATCAATAGACGAGAGCACTGATATGAAAGATGGCACAACTTGCTGTGTTTATTCGAAGTATGGACAAAGATTCGATTTGTAAATTAGGAACTTCCAGATGTGGTACTGGTACCTATAAAATACACTATCACAGCAAATATTTTCATATCTTTCTACTAGATATGGTGGGTGCGTTAGATCGTTCATTTTCGCTTTAATTCAAAATAGACAAAACTTTCATTCCTAACTTAGTGTTTTACGCTTGTTGTCGGTGTCCGGCCCGTTTTTTATTTGTCTTAATTCTTTCGTTATTTTTTTCAGATAAAATGAAATTTATGGGCGGTAACAGCACTATGGTTTACGCCCGTCCCGATACGGGGGAAGTCCATTATCATTGTGACGTCTTAGCTATTGACGTATCGCACTGTGCATATAATAGCAATCAATGTACAACGTAAGCCCCATTCATTCAGCCAAACATTCAGGTATTCATAGTCAAGTCATTGTACAAATTCTGCTATTCGAACAATTAAAATAATACGGCATTGATATGTGCAATTAAAAACACGTAACATTTGACTTTTTGAACTTTCATAGAACATAAACCTAAAATAAACATAAAATAGTGCGACAAAGGAACTAAAAATAAATTATTTTTAATATTCTCAACGGATACTAGCAATAACACTATTACTTAATATTATAAGAGCGGAAAATTATAATTGACTAAACACCAAAATCTTCGTTATACGAAAAACTAGCTTTTTTCTGAAGGAAATACCAATTAAAATTTATCTGTTCCCTCATTTAAATTGTGTTACTTTTTTATTACTTCGAGGTCAACTATCGTCGTACTTTAGATACCGTCGCCGATTTTACAATAACGCCTAACAGTCATTTTGGGCGAAAACAACTTCTCCATGTTTTGACTTGCATCATTTAAAGGCAGCTATCCCCGAAATAGTTCTTAGTTTCCTTACAAGATAGTGGTGTAATACCGACAAGAGTAGTACCGTATATTCAGAACTTCATATCTTATGTGGAGTATAACATAGAGCTCATTAAAAAAAAATCAGAATTGGCAATTTTGTTTCTTAGCCTATTATATACATTTCTCTTATAGGAGCTCTTCGACAAGCCCCTATCATCACGTAGCGGCGAACGCGTGAAAGTACTCCCAAATTGAACGTTGCACAATACGGCCTGTTTGGGGAAAGAAAGCGTAAGGATAGTGCTCATTAGCGCGGAAGCTAATTGGAAAGTTTAGTCAATGAAGAGGAGAACGTTGATGAAATGAAAATGACTGATGTAGATGTATTTTCATTAATAATATCGAGATTGAATTGAAACAATAACCGAATAATTTAAAATCCACGTGCAAATATAAACATTTGATTTAAATAATCCAATTCAGCCTGTCAGGCACAAGATAATACGGATCCTTTCTTACCGGAAGCGCAACAGAATTGAATTTAACTTATTTATGGCCTTCAGACATCACAGACTCAGGACATAAAGGGGTGGGGGAGGTACTGGGCCTGTGCCTAATTTGTAGATACCATTACAGCATTTTCCTGTTGTGACTCATGGAATGCTCTAGAAAAAGTATTGCAACAGAAGACAGAAATTCTGAATCCATTTCAGTTTTAGAAGAATACTTTTGTGATGACGGTTTTACTTTCCACCAGTGCTCGAAGTAGGGGACACACCGTTCATTTTGACTTTGGCTTACCCCATACCTTTTTATTAACGTGACTTCATTGCCTTTACTTTCAATAGACAATCAAGGCAGGTAGTCAAAGTTTGCCGGGAAATAGAAAAGTGTATTACAACTTAATTTGATTTTTATTTATGGTCTTTATGCACAGGCCAGGAATGGGGAAGGGAAAGGATGCGGGAAGGTGTCGTTCAGGGTTTAAGTTGAAGGTACCATCCCGGCAGTTTGCCTGTAGTGACTGAGGAAAACCCTGGAAAATTCTCAGTCAAGATGGTGAGTAGATTGGTAGATACCCCGAATGCTAAGTCAACGCTCTACCACCGAGCCACAGCTGCTCGGTAAAAGTGTAGTAGACGTCTTATGTCTAACATGGTACATAAGAAGTATGTGAAGTCAAAAATAGTAGTGGAACTTGGTGTGTATCATGCTTAAAGGCGCATGAATGATATTATAAATAATGTCCTTTAGAGTTTGAATTTGAATGTATATATCATATGGCATTTAGGCATTTCATTCTCAGGACGGAATATGGTGGGGGAAAGGATGTTGGTTGTCAAGGGCCTAGTTTTGTAGGTATCATCCCGGCCTGGATGACTAAGAAAAACTGCTGGAAAACCTCAGTCAGGAAAGGCGGGATAATTGTCAGGATCATTCTTTTGCTAAGTCAACGCTCTACCAACTGAGCTGCGGCCACTCGACAATTGGCTATAGAGTTGAAATTTTATTAAAAACATTAAAATACAATTACAATTTGTTTAGAGAACCAGTCAGCATCGGTATATCTCCAGAACTCAAGGAGAACCCGATCCCGATGCCGCTATCCACCCAAACAATACAAACTCATAGTCATATGTAGGCACTTGTCACTTAAGTCGATTGTAAATGCGTATATAAAGTTCGATTTCACCACACGGAGAAGATGCAAATATGCAAAATAATTCTCAGGCAATTGTTCATAGACTTGATTCTTTTTCTCACTGAGTAACATCGAAAAATGAACTGATTGTTAGAACAGCGATAAATAAATTTAGAAAATGTTACGCAATGATTATGGTAATATTGAATTCTAAAACGTTCTTCTTAGCTAAGCAAGCTCTTTAAATTTTCTTTATATACAACACTTTTCTTCTCTTCAGCCCTAAGACTGCAGTACAGACATTCCTGCCCTTGGAAAGTAGACGATTTCTTGCCCCAAATATGGCGGAAAGTGGACGTTCAATTTGGGAGCACTTCAGTGCTGCCAATGCTTGATCTAGTGGTAATAGCTTAAATCAATGAGTTCTGAGACCAATCGACACGCTGGAAGTCAGCGTGCACGAGGGACACAAGTTCCTGCGAATTTTTCACTCTACCGTCTGCACTAATGGAATCATACATGAAGCGCCCAGAACCCTCATGATTTTTACACCAATCATACATACACACATTACGAAGTGGAGTGAAAGAACCCCATTGACAAGGCGACGGCGGTTGTATGGCAGGCCGACTGCGACGTAATGGCTGGCCTCTAGCAACTCCCGCGCCAGGAGCGCACCAATTTACACTAATGCAGCCCGCGGTCGGCCAGCGGCATGAAGCTCCGTCAAAATCCCGGCCAAACCGCTCTCGTCCCTGCACTGAGCCTCCACCTCCCCGCTATACCGCCCGAGTCCCGCCGCTATACCGCTCTCGTCTGCCCGTCTTTTTCCTGGTATTCCTCTTTTCGTCCTATTTGCTTTAACACGAAAAATATATTGGACGCAGTGGTAATCGATATCAAGTTTACCTTATTTCATTATCTTCGCTGTTATTTATTTCGTAGTGAGCAAAGTTCAGTGTCTGCGATTGGATTCGTGCCTCCGATTGTCAGCGACGAGATTTAGAAGTCTGATGCCTTAACCACTCGGCTATGCTGGTCTTCCAACTGGGTGATGTTTTTTCATGCCTTTTGTCTTACGAAGACAATTGGGAAGCTTGTTTACAAACTCTTTTTTATTTTTTTCTGTTTTTTTTTGTTCTAATAATATACAAATTGCCCGCTTCTTTAATTTTTTTTCTGTTTTTTTGTTCTAATAATGTACAATCGAAAGCTGGATTTAGATCTTGTAACAGCTCGCATCATCGTATTTATACTTATGACTTATTGCAATTGAGTCACTATGAGTTTTTATATGCAAATCGGATGAATTAAATTAAAACCTTTTTTTTTAGTTTATTTCATTTTGTATCCCGTTTTCATTTTTGGTGCTTCTTCAAGAATAAAGGAACGAAGTGAAGAAATTCAACCGGCAGCCCATTAAAAGCAACTTTGTAACAGTGAAGCCCACAGTCACATTTGATAGAGATTGATTGTGTGCATGTCAGTTCACTTGTCGTTAAGGAACATAAATGGCTCACGCGCTCGGCTATTACACATGTTCATTTTCAGTGTTTTTAGTGTGTAGAACATTAAACAAATTGCAATGTTTAATTAGCGAGAATTCTTATATTGTTTTCATAATTAAGAATACAAAGTCAATATTGCATTTAAACATATGTGTAAGTAATAACGTATATACTTGCTATGGTTTAATGAACAATATTTGATAGCCCGAACAGGTATGTAAACCTAGAGAAGAACGTTAAATATACCTTCTATTCTTTTGAAAGGTAGATTTTTTCTTATAATATATTCCTGCCCTAAACGTTGAGTAAGATTCCTGGTGCAGTGAAAGCCTTGCTTGCGCTTCCTACATCAGTGCAATTTTCTCACATGTTGTTTGGAACATACTGTATGTATGTTTTACGGTTTGGGCCATGGATTCCCGTAGCAGTGCTATCCCTTAACTGCAGCTTCCTGCTATAGTGCAATACGGGACAAATTGGGAACATCATAAGTATTTCCTATCATCGTCATCGTGCCTGAACACAGTGGACTACATTCTTTCGCATCGTAAAGAGTCAACATTGCGTTACTTAGCAACCGAAGCATACCCGTTACATAAGATTATGAGACTTAGAGTTGTTACAAAGAACTACGGTGTTACAAAGAACTGTGTTTTGTGGAAGTGGTATTACTAATCCCTTGTGTGAACTGTTAATTAATGGCATACTGTCGGTGATACGGAAGATGATTCAGCATCATGTCTAGTTCATCAGTGAAGAGGACGTCATTATTAAGCCAGGATACCGAGAATAGTATTCGAGAGAACCAGTACATATGCTGTGAAGACCCTTCTAAGGATGAAAGAAGCATCCAGTGTGCAGGATGTGATCGATGGTTTTGTCAAATTTGTAGTGGAATCAGTTTAAATGCCTAGGAGCAACAAAGGGATTTAGACGATTCTACCTGTGCTGAAAGTGTACTTCTTGTACGAGCAAAGAAACAAAACCAACCATACATAGTACGGGGAATGAACTAACATCGATGAAACATACAGGGGTTGGACAAAAAATCTAAAACGTTTGAAAAAGTGTGAAAATCATACCTAGTATGGTGTGGGGCCTCCTTTTGCGTCCAAAACAGCTTGGATCCGACGTGGAATGGACGTATATAGTTCCTGAACCGTGGTGTGTGGAATATTGTACCATTCTTCCTCCAAAACATGCTCCAGTTCCTTAAGGGATGATGGTGGAGGGTAATGAGACCGAACATGCCTTTCTAACACAGACCACAATGGCTCAATGATGTTCAGATCTGGTGATTGTGGGACCCAAGGGAGGTGTGATAGCTCCTGGTCATGCTCCTCAAACCATGATTGCACCGTTTTTGCAGCGTGACAGGGTGCCAAATCATCTTGGTAGATGCCATCACCATCCGAGAACAATGTGTGGGAGATGGGTAGAACCTGGTCCCCCAAAATGGCCTCATACGGCTTAGCATTCATCATTCCATGCATGGCTATGATGGGACCTGCAGAAAACCACGATATCACTGCCCATACTGTAACAGAACCACCCCCATGCTTTACAGTTGGGCGCAGACAGTCTGGATCATAGGCCTGCGACGGTGTTCTCCATACGTAAACACGACCGGTTGTTGGAAACAAGGTGTAGGTCGATTCATCGGAATACATTACGTGTTTCCACTGACCAAGCGTCCACTCCTTGTGGTCCTTGCACCACTGGATACGCCGCTTCGCATTTACTGCTGTGACCAGAGGTTTGGCGATCGCGGCCCTGCCATACATTTTCATTTTATGAAGTTCCCGTGGCACTGTTTGTGATGAAACCGGGTTCTGTAGGCCGGAATTGAGTTCAGACGTAATTTTCATTGCAGTGGTCTGCTTTTTAGCTGCTACAATCCGTTTTAATGCCCTCCTGTTCCTATCGGACAGGATTGTATTTCGACCACTGTTGTGCTTTGCAGACGTTGTTTGCCCATGCATTGTGTATGCCCTCGTGACATTGGACATAGTTCTTGTCGATACCCCCACAATGGCCGCCACTGTTGTCACTGAAGCTCCAACCAGACGGGCACCAACGATCATGCCTCTTTGGAAGTCTGTCAGGTCGCCCATTTTACCGCACCACTTGCACACCACAACACTCACAGGTGAACTGGGTACTGCTGACAGAAGAGGAAGGTCCACATGACACATTGAAAACAAAACACGATCGGCAACTGCAACACGTGGTGTACAGTGGCGGGCCACACTTACGTGTCCTATATGACGTGTTTTTAGATTTTTTGTCCAACCCCTGTATGTTGACTCTGTTATTGGAAAAAGTGGAGTCATCTCAAAAAGAACTTCAAGCAAAGGTTGATTTATCCCACGAAAAAATGGTGTCATCCCAGGAAAAATGGAGTCATCTCAAAAAGAACTTCATGCAAAGGTTGACTCATTAAATGAGAAAATGATGCTATCCCTAACAAAAATGAAGTCATCCCAAAAGGAATTTCAAGTACAGGTTGATTTATCACTGCCCGAAATTAAAGTTCAGGTGGAAGAAGTCAATGCAGTTATACCGAAACGTTACAGGTTAACACCTCAGTTGAACAGCTAGAGAGCGTGATGGAAAAGCCCCGGGTACAAACTGACAGAAAACTCATCAGTGAAATGGAAAGAGGAGAAAGAGCCACAAGTACAAAACCAGACTGAAGTGAAGAATTCCATGGGCATAGCAAGACTCATGTATCAAGGAAGAGAACAAGCAGTCGAGAACTGAGAGGAAGAAGACACAAGTCCGCAGCAAGAAAGAAAAGTTATCCTCAAAATGAAACTAACAGTGATTTTATCTGTCTGAGAATCCCCAGCGAATCACTTTCAAATTCCAGAAGATGCCGAGAGTGTCAGCGAAGAAAAAGGACGTTGTCACCGTATCATGTGGACAGCTTTGATTCAAAGTCGAGACAAAGACAAAGCAGCCGAAAGACAGCCCGATGGTCAACCGTCCCGAAACATGTAGTTACGAATCCTAAGATGTTTGAAACAATCCATAGAAAATATACAAATCAATATGTAAAAGCAGGCTCGAGACGCTATGGAGAACACGATCGAAAAAGTAAACGGAGACTAATATCCAATGGAAGGTCGGTCGTATAAATACCGTCGTAGAGAAAGACTGATAAGCGAATGCGATCATACGGATCACCTAGGACGATCTGATGAAACATCAGATGCAAGGACGTCCGGAAAGCTTCTGAAAAAGGATGAGATAAGACAAGTCAGAAAAGCTATTGTAAACAGTAAGGCTGAAACGATAAATGATATGAGGATAGGGAATCGTAGTAAACACGAACTCGAGATTTCACCTCGCAAGACCCGTCGAAAAAATAATTTTAGCAATGATAGTCGAATCGTTTTCGATTGAGGAAAACGAACCCACAGTTTGAAGAAGTGGCGAAAAAAGTATGACGCTATCATGAACATGGAACCAGTAATAGGATTTTAAAATGAATGAGAAAAAAAATATATACATAGCACATCAGTGTTAGTCGAGCACGGTAAGGAAAAGTGTGGAAGAGTATGCTGATTTAGTACCATCCATAACTCAGCTCATTCTCGGTTAAAATGTGTAATGTATCAAGTCATCTTCGGTTGTAGAAGAATTGGATGTTGATAAGACAGTCCATATGGTGAAAAGTTCGGCACATCTATTCATATCGAAGAAGTGATAAGGATTATAAGAAGTCTCAGTATGAAAGCTTATCCTGAAATAAAAATACCACCGACTGCAGTAGACGAGTATGTGGTGTGATTTACTAGTTCATTTCCGAAGGAGTGAGGAAGAAAGCTGACGACGTACGTTTGAACATAACCGGCATGAATTGTGAGGGAGAGAAATAAAAGTTGGGAGAAGATGTCCAGAGAGAGCCACGGCATCGAGAAGAGTCTCGAGCAAAGGGTTGAAATGAGCGGAGTAGAGTGTTGTCGCCTTTTCCCATTGCGAGGCTGGCCATCAGCTGGACACACTTCTTGTTGACGATTGTTTGCTCCCATTGCTTTATGTCCGAAGTTAGGAAAAGTTATAACACGGCGATAGCTTGTAGAACTGGTCATTGTCGATAATCTTAAACGTGACGAAGACAGTCCAGGATTGACTACACTAGAGATCATCTCAGATATGTAGCTGAAATTTTGGAAAAAGTAACTCCAATTTTGTTAAGAATTAAGAATAAGACGCTACGCAGTTCACCAATACACCATCCAGCAACTACCTGAAAAGTGGAATATAGTGTTGCATCCCAACTGTTAGAAGGGGTATAGTTGTGGTATCCGCTGAAGTTAGAAGAATCCGAGAAGTTGAAGCTGTGGAATGAGAATTTTAAAATTTAGTGTGTGTGACTTGACTACGAGTTAAAAGATGGAAAATGTGTTTATGTATCTAATCAATATTGTTTGTCCAGGGTTAAGCTTACTCGAGCGCCATATGTAACAGTGAAGCCCACAGTCACATTTGATAGACTGATTGTGTGCATGTCAGTTCACTTGTCGTTAAGGAACATAGATGGCTCACGTGCTCGGCTATTACTCATGTTCATTTTCAGTGTTTTTAGTGTGTAGAACATTAAACAAATTGTAATGTTTAATTAGCGAGAATGCTTA
Source organism: Lepisma saccharinum (assembly GCA_022664845.1). Classification (NCBI taxonomy): domain Eukaryota; kingdom Metazoa; phylum Arthropoda; class Insecta; order Zygentoma; family Lepismatidae; genus Lepisma; species Lepisma saccharinum. The sequence continues at coordinate 5,613 of JAGDQP010041993.1, read as the reverse complement.
TATTGTTTTCGTAATGAAGAATACAAAGTCAATAATGCATTTAACCATATGTGTAAGTAATAACGTATATACTTGCTATGGTTTAATGAACAATATTTGATAGCCCGAACAGATGTAAACCTAGAGAAGAACGTTAAATATACCTTCTATTCTTTTGAAAGGTAGATTTTTTCTTATAATATATTCCTGCTCTAAACATTGAGTAAGATTCCTGGTGCAGTAAAAGCCTTGCTTGCGCTTCCTACATCAGTGCAATTTTCTCACATGTTGTTTGGAACATACTGTATGTATGTTTCACGGTTTGGGCCATGGATTCCCGTAGCAGTGCTATCCCTTAACTGCAGCTTCCTCCTATAGTGCAATACGGGACAAATTGGGAACATCATAAGTATTTCCTATCATCGTCATCGTGCCTGAACACAGTGGACTACATTCTTTCGCATCGTAAAGAGTCAACATTGCGTTACCTAGCAACCGAAGCATACCCGTTGCAACTTGGGGAAGACAAAGACGGTACCTTACAATGGATAATGACTTCCCTAGTTATGAAGAATGTGCTACCTGCATTTTATAGACCTATAAATGTAGCTGTCGCCTAGAAGTCGAGGACCAGGTCTGGAATCAGGATACACTGTACATTACCACGAACGAAGAAAGAAACCTGAACACCTTACATGCGGCACACCGATTTTCACACCTAATTAGACACCAGCAACAGTTCTTTGGTTTAAATACACACCAGAACGGAATGTAAACAAGAGTAAAACCAAATAGGAACAGATCCTTTTGAAATTTTGAGTTTCAGGAGGAGGAAGAAAGTTTGTCAACACGGAGGAGAAGGCAAGCCTGGATTTTCGAAGGTTAGAACAGTTAAATATCTTGTCAACGTAACTTCGAGTGAAGCGTGATTCGGTAGTCACATATATCTCTCGTACATTAATATTTTTTTTCATGTTAAAATACTAATCAGTATGTGTGGCTAAATCATTTTTAGTGCGAACTAATCTTCCAAAAACCTTTCCATGAGTTTGTTTCTCCATGTTTTATTTCCATGTACGTTTTTATTAAAAATGTTTACTCGTTTTGCTCAATATGATCGCACGAGCCGAAAGTTGGATTGTGGAAATGACAGTGCATCTGGACGAAAATTCGGCTTCTGCGTGGGTGGACCAGTGTGATCAGTAACAACGAGCCTCAGCTGTAGAGGCTCAAAAGTTACTTTGGTGGACATTGGAAAGAGCAGGATCCAGGCGAGAGATTGTCAAAATATTTATTTCGAGTTCGCCGAAAAAACAGTGGTTATAATCTAGGCAATACGCGTTTTACGTTTACAAAACTAGGATCCATTAAATCATTCTAGCATTACATGTTCATTGCTGCATCCTTTTCAACGGCAAACTAACAGAAAGAAAAAAACAAATATAATGGAACTCAGGACTTGTTTAAGTAATGTTTCAAAAGTGTATTCATTGCTTATAAGACTGTACATTACCACTAAAAAAAATATAAGCGTAACAATCTCGCTAACAGTGTCGTCTTCAAACTTATACTCTCAGACGTTTTGAGTCTGAAGAAGACTATGTTATAGTTATTTTCTCTTGTTCAGTGCAGTGTACACCGCTGCGTTAATAATGTTTAGTTTATATATCTAGCGTATTTTTATTTATGTTTAGCGTATTTAATTAATGTATCTTTTATTCGTGCGAGCTAGGAAAAAGTTATGGTAGGTATGAGAGAGGAATATTTACTCTCAGGACCGTCGACAGGGGACGGATAAGGTACTAATCTGAAACTGGCAGCTACCGGGCTGCTGGTTTCAATTAGAATTTCCTATTATACTGGATATTTAAGAACAGAATTAACCATTTGAAGAAAACTGCTGTAGAATCGCATCGCATGCTTGTCCAAGCTTACGGTGATCACGCTCTTGGTAAGTTACAGTACTATGAGTGGTTTAAACAATTTAAAACTGGCAATTTTGACGTGAGAAACAAAGGACGTGGAAGACCACTGAAAAAGTTTGGAGACCGCTAATTGCAAACTTTGTTGGATGAGGATGACGCTTAAACGCAACAACAACTCGCGAATCAATTAAATGTGACACGAGAACAAGTTTCCATACGTTTATAAGCCATGTGCAAGATTCAGAAGGTGGGAAAGTAGGTTCCATTTGCATTGACTGAACGACAGCAGGAAAACCGAAAAAAAACTTGCAAAATTCTGCTCGCCAGGTACAAAAGGAAATAATTTCTCGATCGAATTGGGACTGGTGACAAAAAGTGGATCTATTTCGAAAATCTTAAGCGTAAAAGATCATGGGTCCATTGAATATTTACTTTATGCGCTCTTGTCAACATATATCATAATCAATTGAATTGTAAGTATTTCGAATACATTTTAAGTCGGAACTTATTTTATATGATAATCTCCAAGATCTGCAATATGTTTTATGGAAGAAAAATCATTCCAAAATTTTGCAATTGTGGCGCACGGGATTTTCCCAAAGGAATAGTGGCTAGGCTACCCACAAATTTTCTTAAGTAAAACGAACGGAAATATACATGATTAGAATTGCTTCCCAGCAATACATTCGTTTGTGCCATTCGAATACAGACGTATTTCGTTTGCATTTTAAAATGGTTCATAGTTAACAACAGTAAGAACACATTAATTTGAACAAACGTTTGTGTTATTATTAAAATAGACTCCAACATCACGGTTAGCTGATTGTTATTACGTCTCTCAAATTAACTCGTGCGAAAGGTTATCTTACACGTTCCTGAATTTGGTGCTGGTTGAGTGGGTGAGAGAAAAATTTGTAGATGAGTAGATATATAATATGTATATGTGAATTATTAATTTCTTAGGATCCTATTGTAATGAACGTGTCTGAAAGCCAAGATAGTATTTCTACGACGCCCATCACAGTAGTAAGTAATGGCATGGAAATTAGACGTATTTTTGAAGCAAACTGTCCATGCAATATTCTTAAGTTAGAAATTTCCTGAATAATTTTTATCTCAGAGTTATTAATTTTAGCTAAGTGAAATCATATATATAAATTTTACCAGCATTATTGTTAGATGCAATGTATTGTGGCCCACTCGAGCAGAGGATAAAATTAAATTTCTTCATAAAATTTAAAATAATAGGAAAAATATGTATTTATATATATATATATATATATATATATATATATATTGTAAATTGTTCGGCGAAATAGAAATAAAACCACCGCTTTGTTTCAGTAAAGATAAACAGAGTAACATCAATGTAAACTCATGAAGTATAATGCAATCTATGACGTCAACTGAGAAGTTATTCACCTTTGAGCTAATAGGTATATTCTTTATGGTGAGAACGTCACCTTTCGATCTCCTTAAAGTTCAGCGGAAAGTCAAGTCAGACATCATCACACACACACATTTACTGCATATACAAATCACTATATAAAGCCGATCAGCCTTTTCTGGACTCTCTTCAGTTCAATAGAGGACGCCTGCGGTACGATAGAGACGCCCTTCAGTTCGACAGTCTCCATCCAAAGCATCAACTCCAGTCTAAGAAGGAAGATAATTTTTACTGGACATCTTATTTTGCTGTGTAAGAATCAAAGGCTGTAGATTCTCATTGAACTTCTAACTTCAACAAATTTTCAGGTATGAGTGGAGGATCTGCTTTATATTGTGATTTCTGGCGTCTGACATAGGATAGACTATCTTAGTGTTATCTCCCGAATAATATTTGCTCTAAGTTAAATAACTTTGCTAAAATTCGTTTATTCTGTCCATCGTTAAGAAACGTGGTGTGTTAAAGGGTAATCATGTTATATTCAGTTAACTCGGTAACAAACCCCTTTTTTATCCAAGTAGTTCTAAAGTTTAGCTGAGCTTCGTTGCATTGAAATCCCAAATTTAGCATCTACAATCTGACATTTAAAGTTAACGCCCATTATGAACTCCCAGAATTCACAGCGGTATCTCACCGATATTTCACAGTAAGCAGTTTTCGATGAACCTCTAAATTTTAATACCTCTCGTAACTATGGTTTTCGCTCTCCCATCTATAGAACGTTTCCCAAAACACTCATGATGAACGACAGTAAACCTCGAGTCGTTCACATCGTGGAGGCGTCGGGTAGACAAAACTTAAAAGTAATCGATAGATTGTTCTTAATATAATTTGTAGTACTTGCGTTTCAATCTAATGCTCTGAGAGCCAGTTAGTTACCTGATGTGTTTAGTTACCTGATGTGTTTTCTAAAAAAACATCATTTATTTATTTATTGTAATTGCTTGATATGTTTAAACAGATATGCAGTTCATATGATGCAAACACCTTAAATAATGTAGATCCATTATATTGGGACGAGACAATTTTATCGAGAGAAAAATCTTCATTCGATGCCAGTGAACGTGAAGTTAAAGGTGAGAAATTTGAGAACCCAGAATCTTCTTTCCCGGTAAGTACGTGTATTTTTTATTATTATTTCCGCTCATGCTCTATAGAGTTTACATAAAATGTACTTTCCAGTTCTAGGAGTTTTTGTATAATACATTATTTAAAAAATATATTTGTATAGCTTTTGCATCTGTCACTAAAATTCTAATACTTCATACCCTGTCTCAAGAATTTAAACGGATATATCTTCAATATTATATATTAATGATTCGTTAAAATTTATTTATTTTATGTATGCATCTGAAACCAAAGTGTATACGAATGAACTTCGAGTATTTGGTTGATATTCTAATTTTAGTTTTTTTTATGTAAAATATTTTTGTCAACAACATTAAAACATGCAATAGATTTTAACGTACGTAAATCATTTATTTCACCCATGAAGAAAATGCAGTAACTTATGAATGATAATAATAAACATTTCGGGTCTCGAACATTTTCATATTTACAAGTATTTCAGTGCGAAAAATATATGTATTTTTTTTCCTGCAGCTCTACGCTCTGATTGTCGTCATAATCGTTGACTAAAAGTAGATTATCACTATTATTCCCGCCGCTTAGTGGGCTCGAAATTGAATTTAGCCGTATAAAATGTTTTAAATGAGAATCTCCGTCCAGCAGAACTAGTAACAATTATAGATGTAATATCGTCAAATTTCGCATTTCAACGGTTGGCGGCTATTATCTATTTCGACTTAACTCAAACGGAATCTTAACACAGTCGCGGTCGAGCCTATGTATGTATGTGTATATTTTTGTGTCACTCTGTGCTTGCTAAAAATTGGGATAAATTAGTTAATAGTGATTATATGTTATCAGTTCATTAAGGTCGTTCTATCAAAGTGAGCGTGGATGTCTGCCTGACAGGTTCATAATGAAAACGCCAATTACAATAGTAAAGATTACTTGATAGACATGTATATTTATGAATTTAACTACACACTGTCCGCGGAATATTCTTTAAAAATATAATTTCCAGTGGAATGCTGTTTAGGGATGATTATTGACTGTAACTGAGTAAATTTACATATACATTATAGGAGCAATGTTAAATATAACATTAAATGGTATGACACAACTTAATTGGAGTTATTAGACAGTGTCGTTAATCTCATCTGTACTACCGACACTTAAAACCAGTAATTTGACTAC
>JAGDQP010041992.1:0-16699 GCA_022664845.1 Lepisma saccharinum | reverse complement strand
TGCCCTGACCAACATAAGGTAGTGTGTTGAAGTTATAATCTCAGCAGGCCTATTGTAGGGCCATCACAAATCGAAAGAAGGGACCACATAAAGTTTAATGGTAAGAACATATTGCTTTAATACATTATGGCACTATATTTACATACTACATTTTATTTTGAGCCCTTATCAGTATTCTAAGGGCCCTTGAAAGTTGTTTTAGAGTCCACTACCATGCAGGACATTGAAGGCCCTTGAAAAGTATTTTGGGGGCCACGCGCCACAATGCCCACTACCATGATGGCCCTTTAGTTTCGGTGTACCCTTTGGTTTTTTGAGTGGGCCCTTGGGTTACCCATGAGCCCGTGGTGTTATTGAAGCAAAAGGAGAATAATATAAAGTCGAAGTAAAATTTACTATGACTTCCCTTATTAGTTATACCTAGGTATAGGAAACTCTAGTTTAAACAATAACACCCAAAACTGAGAAACTCATAATAAATTGTTAGATGAAACTTTGCTAATAAACGTGTGAGGGGAGGCGATGAAAAAGGAAAATAGAGGCAGGAAACAGAAATAAAAATCCAAAATTGAGAAGAAAAATCTTTTGAACGCACGAATATGGATGCGCTGTCAAGGAATATAAGTGAATGATTTGCGTGATGAAGAAATAGCACAAAAATTGATTTCTGCTGTGGTGAGAAGCTGCTAGAGTGTAAAGAACGGCACTTTGCATTTGACCGAACTTCTGCTTCCGCCTCCATTCTTATGTGGTTACTGGAATCTTCCTGATACATGAAGAAATTTATAATACTTGTCAGAAGATAATTTCCTTTCTTCGTTGCTACTTTGAACACGTAAATTGATTAATAGAAGGCTGTATGATAGGAAACGAACAAAAGAAGTTTACGGAATGCGTTCGCCTCAATTTTGTGGAAAATATAAGACTCCTTTAATAATATGTAACTTCATTACCCTGTCGTGACTTATCATTTTTATTGTTCTTTTTTGTATAATAAGGAGTACACTCCAAGGAAAAATTAAAGAGAATGTATCGAAAATTAATTTATTCTTCTTAATATTAAATTAAGACTTGCTGTCCATGATGAAAATATTTTCCCGTAAACAAATGCAAGAACGAACTTATTTTTTTTTGTCATGATAAATACACTCACATGCTTAAAGTCATGGGATAAGTACCTTCTAACCGGCAAAGTGCAGCAAGTGGACGTGGTATGGGTACCACAAGTTGCGGTCGACCTGGTAGCCGTGCTGTCTAAGACGTTAGGCCAACGACTTGAAGGTCCGGGTTCGAGTCCCGGCAGAGTCATGGATGTCTTTTAACTCGAACGTGACAGTCCTAGTCAACAGTTACTAGACTGACCCATATAAAATAAAGTTTACCAAAGTTTTTTCACCACAAGTTGTGGAAGGCTTCTGGTGAAATTGTCAGTCATACTATCTATATATAGTTGTATTTGTAGAGTCAGGATATTCCGAATAAACGGACCTGTCTTCGACGACTCGTAGGTGTTTAATAGGACTCATGTCGAGAGGACGTTGTGGCCAAACTATACGCCAAAACTATCCAGAATGTTCATCGACGCAACTTGCTTCCGATAACACGGTGCATTATGTTGCTTATAGAACATTTATAGACAGGTGTGACAAAAAGATATGTCACTCTGGTGGCTGTAAACCCGCTCCAAGCCAACTCCTAGCTCCTACGTTTTAGCCCCTTTGTGAAGGGAATATAGAAGATACCTTGGATTTCATAAAGCTGAACGTCCTTTCACAGGAGCGGCATCTATTGACAAATAATATAACTTTACTTACGCTGTTAGTTCGCTGCGTTGGCCTCTAGATGGTCGTTCCGAGAGGTCGTCAACTTGACGATCACAGAGACTTTATGTGTCCACACCGAATACGACCCTAGAGATCGTTCAAATATAACGTAAGCACAATTTTAATCATCTAGGTCCTTCACTCTTCTGAACAAAATTAAGCAGATGCCCTATATCTAAAGCAAATATTGATATAGGGACTCCCTCCCCCTGGAGATGATTGCTTAGCCCCAGTTTTACAATCGACGGCTAATTTTGTAGTCAGGGCTAAGTTGAGGCCAAGTCATATTTTGCGTACGCCGAGTTATTTTGGGCTGGGGGTTAATAGTTGAACGACTTAGAGAGTTTATGTAGTGAAGAAGAGGGATAAAGAGAAGCTGAACTGTTAGTAATTCACATTTTTATTTTGCCTCCGATGGTACGACTCGCTCCAGCTTCTGCGTAAAACATTGCTGAACTTCTTCAAAAGACACCTGTAGGTCCCTTTCGCCGAAGTAGGCAAATAAGATTCTCTCGAAATTGTTTCTAATTGTTTATTGCGGCGACGAAGGAAAAGGTGATATCGAAGGAAAATATGGTAGTTTGAAACGGCCCTTATTCGCTTGCCCCCTAGTTACCACAATACCGGTCAGCTACTTTGAAGTGTATCAACGATGTTCGGTTTCCCACCCTTCTAATGTCCTGTCATCGTTTCACTGTGCTCTGATCAACATGAAACGCAAACAAATATGAACAATACTCATTTCCCCCTTATTTCATGGTGGTGTATACTGTGAACAGCCACATTTTGACACTGCTTACGACTCATTTACGTGACTATTAACAACGACACTCAGCATTATACTTCAAGCGGCAAGTTAGTTCAGCGCTAAAATTTATCCGCTATCAGATTCGGAAGGAAGAAACAAGATATTTATAAAGTTCCTTCGGCCTCAGATTTTGAAGCAAGAAACAAGCCATTTAAAGTTCTTCCACCATCACATTCCAAAGCAAGAAACAAACAAGCCATCTAAAGTTGTTTTGGCCTCAGATTCGGATGCGAGCACTGTAACTATTTTCACTTTCGTGTATGCAACCCAAATTGCCTTAGTGCTTCATTGGTTGCATATACGGAAGTGAAATTATCATCAAACACCCGTCTACCCAATGTTGCACGAGGCGCTGGCTTACACACTAAATTCGCAAGAGCGAATCGTACTACACTGCAAAAGCTGTTCCTTTGAATAATATGTACAAAATGCCAATTTCGTACCAACATTTTTTTAGATGCAGTGGCGAACCAAGGGTTGGGTTTAGAGGGGCGGTTCTTTGCCTCTCAGTTCTTGGGAGGGAAGAGATAAATAAAAAACGACGGCAAAATATGAATCCCTGTGCCCGTCAATGATTCTCAAAATTTCTGAGTACATCATTCCGCCTACAGAAGCAGTGACGGGCACAGGGATTCATATTTTACCATCGTTTTCTCTATTAATCTGTTCCCTCCCAAGAACTGGGAGGCAAAGAACCACCCCTATTCTAAATCCAACCCTGGGTTCGCCACTGCCTCTCACAAATAGTGGGTACAAAATCGGCATTTTGTACTCACTATTCAAAGGAACAGCTTTTGCAGTGTAGGGCGGAAAGGGACATCACTCTTTTAGAGTGGAATTTTTTATCGAAAAGAGTGGTTTTCAATGAAACACTCTCGTTCTGGATAGAAAATATAATATTCTAAATGGGATTCCGATGCTTTATGAATGTAATTTATTCTTCAAACTTGAAAGAGCGATTTCTCATCTTTTTACAGTGTTTTACAATGCATCATGGGTACTAGTGATGTTTCTTCTCTACCATTTGTTATTGCGAAGGTTACTGAAAGTCAAAATCATTCTGTGAAGTTAATCGCGTTTAGTTAGAAATGGCAAGGGAAGACCTGAAAACTATTTTAGTATCAAAAACATATCAGAAGACGTCAGGAGTAACATATATATATAAGAAAACTTTAAACCTTGTTTTCAAGCACCTGAAGAGGTGACAGAGACCCTTTCGAGGACGTCCTCTCTCAGTTGACCACTTAGCCTAGGGGCCAAGCGTTGGTCCGCTATCCGGAAGATAGCAGGATCAAATCCCACTGAAGTCAAGTTATTTTCTTTTTACTGTTTTTCACTCATAACAACATTACTTTTCTTTGCTACTACTTACAAATAATTACTCTTTTGCTTCTCTTTACATTTTCAACATTTTATTACGTTGTTTTCATGTTTTAAAGATGAAAAGTTCATCTGAATAGATGGAAATTCATCTCAAAATTACGTTCCCATAGGAAAGAACAACCACAGATCCCACCTTCTTACGAGCGGAAATTTATCATCTTTTCTCCTATGAAATTCTTGTAAATGAAAAAGACTATGCTGATAATCGTAATCGAAGAAATTGTAGACTTGTCAATATAATATATAATAAATACTTCTTCGTACTCCTTTAAATAAACGTCGTCGTCGAACACTCTTTGAATACCACCAGCTATCTTGGGGACTTGTAAATAAGACTCTTTATAATATATCTCTCAGGGATTTTTCGTTCGTGCATCTAAATTGGATATCTTGAGGATAAGAAAGTTTCTTTGTCAGACGATGCCGATGATCCATACGATTACCTAATCTCGGGGACAAGTTGCTTTAACTGCTCCAAATCTGCTTGACGCCTAATTCTCCCTCTTGTGGTAGCAGTGGAGACTACTCACACAACTTTCGTAAAAGCCACATCAAGATTATAATGTAATGAGAAAGGATAATAGAGCCACTTAAGGCACTGCACCCTCTCTCACGTAACTAAACGCGAAAGCGTGAAATAAAGGATTGGTTTATGCCACGAAAGCAAAATTAAATATTCAATTTATTAATCAAATTGTTAAGCTTTTATTTCTTCAGAGAAAACCAAACATCACTCTTTACATTCTTGTAAAACATAAATCTTCGTGACATTATCACTTCCCACATTAATTTCTCCAACTTCCTGGCATAAACAAATATTCTGTTTTTGCCAAATTAAATCATCCTTTAAATGCAATTAAATGTTACATTATTTCTATTGAACAACACTTCCTTATATTATTTTCAATAAATGTATATTATTTTCTCCTATATAATCGCACTGAATTACCATTGTCAAGACCTATCCATAATTAAATTGTTCAAATTCAATAAAATGACGTTTCGAATATATTTTAGTTGACTCATAAGAGAACTATGTACAGGTGGGAATCCGGTTTTATAATTTGTTGCCCGATGATAGAAAAAAAGAAATTTAAATACAAATTAAAGAAATTTCTTAAATGTAACTGTACGTACAATATAAAAGAAACTGAATCATTATTGTACCAAATGACTTCATGATTTTGATACTATATCTTATACTGGAATTGTGATAGCCATAAGACTTTTTTTAATAATTTCCAAGTTTTTATCTTACAATTGTAATATTCTTATGTATACTACAATTTTAATGTATATATAATATTTTAACAAATATGACAATTATGCACAAATTTGACTATATCTAAACGTCACAGATGTATATGATGTAAAAAATGAATAATAATAATAATAATGACAACGCTCAACACATTAATCTTCAAAATTCCATTACCAACGCAAACAAACCAACGCAAACAATATTAATTTAAATTATTTTTTAACACAACAACAATGTAAATAATTAATTCCTGATTCAAATTCAAATCAATAAATTAAAACGCATCATTTCATATACATTTAACCTTCATGTACATGTACTGATACCATCCTCTCTAAAAGAGTGGTCCCTCCTTTCGTTCTTGCATGATGAAATATTTCGCTCAGATCGAGCGGAATTCCGCTCTTTGGATTTAGTGTGAAAATTTGAGTATGTATTGAAAGTAAGAGAGTAGTAGGGACCTTAGTGAGTATTGAAAGGCATGTTGTTACCCCTTGAGGTGGTTGACAACCTGGACGGCGGGAGGAGAGCAAATTTGTAGAATGCATTAATCAGGTAATCGGTCACAACTTGCTTACTAAAGATGGTAAAGTAACAATTCTACTTTTGTTTAGAAAAAAAAGTAGGGAAAAAATATTTTATAATAAATGTTCTGACACAGGGATATATACAGGGTGTTTCAGGATGAAAGGTAAATATTCTGGGAGGTGATTGTACAGAACTAGTATAGCACAAAGTTCATATAAACATATATGTTTTACGACTTCATTTCAGAGATATACTTACATAAAGATTTTGCAAGGGTGACAAGTAATACCGGTGTCTGAAGCACTAAGCCCTGCTGCAGAATAGGAGGTTCAGCCGCCACGATTCAATCGCGCGACCAAATCGCAGTGAATTTTTGTATAAGCAATTTGGTCGCTCTATTGATACTACACCTGTTCCATGTTCAGTTCGCTGTCAGTGTTGGCAGAAACAAGATGGTTAACACCACACAACTGCTATGCATAGCGTTAGTTACAAGAAAAAGAAGGTTCCGAAGACGGAGAAGCAAATGGCTTCATCCTTTAAACAAGAAGAGATTGATACTTCGGCAATTTAATTGCTTCTACGGCGAGTTAAGAAATAACCCAAATAGTTTTTTTTTTAATAGTCTTTTCTCCCCAACATCTAAGAATGTTATTCCCTTAAGCTATAACTGAAGGCATATTAGAAGACCTACCCAAAATAATGTAATTTCCGAGAATTGACATGCCTCACTTCTCGGAGTTTCATAATAATAATAATAATAATAATAATAATAATAATGAATAAAAGTTTAATAATGTGTCACTGCCGACTATATGTTACTTAAAAACAAGACACTCTCGCAGAGAAAGCAAAGAAATAAAGACAGGAACGTCAATACTCAGAAACAGGCCAGGGTGTTCAGTGGTTTAGTGATGATGCGATAATTAAGTAATGTTCTTCGGTTGAGCTGCAAACTCATGGAAATGGGGCGGTGGAGACTCTCGTAAATAACATGGATGAAAAACACATTTGCTTCACTAGAGTCAAAATCTTGTTATGCACATTCTCGACCGAGCAGATGCAGCAATCAAATCATCGATGCTACAACTTCGCACCATTAAGAGTTACGGGTGTACTCTCTTTTGTGCAATATTGACCACTATTTCTATTAAAGAACCAAATCACAAAGCACTTTATGAATTTTATAGATAATGCATGAAATTACTTTCCATCGAAATGTAATTAGTAACTCACCCATTAAATAAGTTGTTAACTTTTCTAAACATTCTTTTTCTCTTTCACAAATTTAAGCCTATGACGTCAATTTCATTCATCGAAAATAGACGTTCAACACTAGAAACAGCTAAATAATGAAAACGTTGTTTCATCGTTAACCTATATTTCATATGCATAATTACACGTGCGAATAATATGATTTATCAACTAACAAAAAGGGTGGGTTTCACCAAAGTTCGTTAAGATTTGACGAATCGTAAAGAAACTTTAAGAGGTTTGAAACTCATTACATTCGTTGAATTCTTGAGGAAGATTGGTGAAACCCACAATAAATCTCATCCAAATACAAAAAATAAAATCAGCTGCTACACTGTATTTTTTTAACGTTATTTGATATAACTAGTAGAGTTTCATATATATGTCTAAGTATTTGCAATGTTCCTGGTGTATCTGAAAGGTGTCAATAAAAATCACCGAGAAATTAATTTTACATGGTTTGAAATTCTAATCTTCCCCCTCCAGCGTGATTTTCGCGCATGTGCAGAAAAAGAAAACAGTTGCTTATCGTAATCGAACATGAAATTCTGATCAAGTGTTTGCTGATGCTATTTTAATCACGTATTTTAACAGCAATGGGAAATATTATCAGTGAATGTTGATTGTGATCCTTACTTGGCAAATAGAAAACATTTGTTAGAACATGGCGTAAGCCGTGGAAGTAACTTCGTTATGTTCGCCGGGTTTCGGCAGCGTATTTCTGATCTTCTATTCTGTTTTGGTGTATTGATTATTTCAGCGACACTTTAGTCCACACACTAAGACGCTGAACTTCTAACTAAAGAACCCGTTTTCAAATCCTCCTTGAGAATTCTTATCTTTTTCTTTTCTTGAAACCTGCAAGGTGGCTATTTCTTTTATTAGAACAGATACAGGAATTTTATTATCCAGCTATAGTTGCCTAGCTTTCACCAGGTATGTGTCAGAAAACTTTTCACGGTGTAATTTCTCGATAAACGAAGTAAAGGATAACAAATAAAGACAGTAAATGTGGGATTAACTTCTGAAGTTTCGTATATGTGATACCATCACACAATACTGAGCGGTCGTAGCTCAGTGGTAGAGTGTTGACTTTGCATTCGGAAGGTCCTGGGTTCAATCCCAGGGAACAACCATCCTGACTGAATTTTTCCAGGCTTTTCATCAGTAACACCAGGCAAATGCAGGGATGGTACCTTCAAATTAGGCCCTGATCCCCAACCCTATTTCAACCTGAGCCTTAGATGCCTAAAGGCCATAAAAATCTTGCAATATAGTCAAATTGTTTTAAAAAATCACGCAATATCTCCGTTATGATAGAACTCAAATACGTAATGTGATTCTAATCACGAATTTGTATTCTTCTGCTTGTGATGTTATAAATTCAATTATACTCACCAGGTAGCTGCTAAATTCACAATCCAATATTCAGCTTTCTTAACAGGTAGTCCTAATAAACTCATATCACGTTACATCAAACAGTTTAGATAAAAATCTTAAAACTTTATGAAACATTTTAGTAATAGTTTGTCATCGGTTAAATGCGTGCAATGCTTGCTAAAAAAAAATCCACAAACATCCATTCCCCAGGCAAGATTCGAACCCGCAGCCTTGGAGATGCTGACCTAATGCCTCAAATCACATTAGTACTGCAGCCGGAAGTTCAGATGAAGAAAAACTGACAAGTTACGATAGGCCTAAATGTAAAGGTGGAGGGACTCGCATGAATTGATAGTAATCGCAGCTGCGAAGATATTAGAGCCTATCCCTGCTGTGTTTTTATTGCAATAGCATTGATTCAAATCTCTAGCAGTCATGACGCATTGTCACCTCTCTGTAGAAAATTATCACTTTTATATGACTTTCAGTTATACAGAGCGTTGCAAAACAACACCGACAAAACCACCTCACGACCTTCGTGACACGAAAGGAAGAAAAAAAGGTGTAAAGCATCGAGGGTGCTTAAATGCTTCGTTTCGGCGCTACAAGTGCCGAAAGTGTATGAAAATGAACTCTAGAGCTTGATATCTGCAATACCATTTACAGTAGAACTGATGAGGTATGGCATTCCTAGCGGCTCTATCCAAAAATGCATATTCTAAAATTGTTTAATGTTTGGTCGAGGAATTCCCGAAAGGAAGTATTCGCAGAAATTATCTGAAGTAAAAATGGGTGGAAATAAGTAATGGGTCTACCTTTCAGGAAAAAAAAAAAAAAAGGATTGTGATTCCATAAGAAACAGGAGTAAATTAGCCCTACATACATTTCAACGAACGTTAGGTGTATTTGTTATCAAAACGAGACTGTCATTGGCCGGTTGACTGGCGGTGATTATGTTTTATCATCTTTACTCATACGAAAAGTCATCTTATTCATGTTTATTTCGACTTACATTTACTTCCGAGAATGTCTGGGATTCCGTTGAGGAATTCCTTGTGCATCCACTGAACAATTTTGGAATATGAATATTTGGATAGAGCAGGTTTGAAGTATTTGAGGGTACCGCGCCGCCTCAGTTATACTGTTTGTTAATGGTATTGCAAATATCGAGCTCTAGAATTTATTTTTCTACACTTTCCGTAGTTTATAGCGCAGAAACGAAACATTTGTACACCCGTGATTTTCTAGACTTTCTTTATTTTCATGTTAGGAAACTCGCGAGGTGGTTTTTTTGCAACACCCTGTATAGAGAATCTTTACTTGGTACGTATCGGGAACAACGTTACTGTAAATAACTCCCTGAATATTAATGTATTTTTAGCCGCTATATCAATCAGTGCCGGTAGTTTATTATCAATAAAAGTGTTGAGTTTACGTTAAATTGTTAGTTCACTCGCAACGAGCAAAGATAGAAATGGTTAATAGATTGTACGAAATAACGTTTAAACACTCCCGGAATAATATCCCACTCAACACTACCCACTGGAATGGGTTTTATGACAGCCACACTTTACCAAAAAAAAAAAAAAACTGTTGCGATTAAAAATAATATTTTGTATCGTACCACTCAAATGAGGCAGGTTTCTGCTCTTCTTATGTACGCATACCTTCTGGATTCGGCTATCTCTAATATCAATCACACGAACAGAATATTCCATATTGATTTTCAAGGTATTATTTTCGTGCATTAAAAAAAACTTTATTTTTATATGGGCCAGTCTAGTAACTTTGGACTTCGGCCCATCACGATTCGCCCATTTACAGTCAATTAAAATCCACACCCATGCCCCTGCCGGGACTCGAACCCGGGACCTTCGAGCCGATGGCCTACCGCCGCAGACCGCTCGACCGGCTCGTGCATTGAAATGTATACCGTCACCAATGAATGCCTAATAAGAATTTATTTCTATCTCTCTGTAATTCCTGCAATGACGTTTACGAAATCTTGAAAACTGAAATCTGTACTCATGACTGAGATACACCTTTCATGATTATCATAATTATCATCAGTAATGTTATGCCGAAAGCAGCAGGTCCTTCAAGGCAAGCTAAGTCCTTTCCACTCATCCCGATTTGCGTTTTCCTTTTATCTCAACATAGGATTTACCTTGTTTAATATTGTGAACCAGTCAGATTCGCTTTCTTCCTCCTCCTCTCTTTCCCTCAATCATACCTTCAATTGCATCCCTCAGTATGCAACCAATGTCCTAACAAATTTCTCTTTCTCTTCTTCATTGTCGCCAGTCTCTCTTCTTTAGTGTAGTCTCTTGTCTACTGTCTTCAGCACTTCTTCATTTCTTATCTTCTGTATCTAGCTGATCTTTTTCCATTTCTTCCATGTCCACATTTCAAAGGCTTGCAATTTTCTTTGATCACTATTTCGTAGGGTCCACGTTCCTGCTCCATACAGCACAATACTCCTATTGATGCCATACTTAATTTAATTAACACAGGTTGACAAGGCTATTACACATTACTTTATTGTAAAAACACACAGCAAGCGTTGCCGTTTCAATGTTCTAACAACATCTTCCTCAGACAGACGAAACACTCATCAACACTAACAGTTCATAAAAAACACCAGAAAGTCAAGAGGTTCTTTCTACTTCATCCATCAATTACGTCTAGTTGACTTGGGGGGGGGGGGGGGGGAGCGGCTGTGAGCGAAGGAATGTGATTGGTTAAAATTTGTTTAGTTTTGAGTAAACGAATTCTGGGACGTGATTCGCAGATGACGTAGAAAGGATCTCTTGGCCTTCTGGTGCTTTTTATGATGAACTGTTAGTGATGATTAGTGTTTCGTCTGAGGAAGATGATGTTGCAGAACATGGAAACTGTAATACATGCTCTATGTTTTCACAATAAAGTTATGTGTAATAGCCTTGTCAGCCTGTTTTAATTAAACACAATACCCCATACACAATATTGAATTAATCTCTTCCTCAACTCTTTGTTAATGGGTCTGCAGAAGAAATGTTTCTTCTTCGTGAACCAGTTTCGTCATCGCTAGTCTCACCTTGATCTCTTTTCCATATTTCATATCCTTACTATTACCCAAATACTTGAATCTAGCAACCTGTTCCTTTTTTCTCTTCCAATCTTGACGTTTTCTACGTTCCGATTTGTTCCAATTACCATTTCTTTCATTTTATTTACCTCTATTTTCATTTCATGTTGCTCACAGCTTTCCTGTAGTTGTTTTAACTCACTCTGAGGCCGAAGATGAATGACATTCAAGATTATAAGGAATATTAAAACAGTACTAAATTATTAACAGAGATACTACTCTTTAGAAAGTTTCGAGATTCGTAACATGGGGAGCTACAGGTACTTCGTTCATTTTTTTTTAAATAAAAAACCTAATGAAGGCATTATGCCGTTTTCCCTTTTAGAGCCAGGAAAATGAAACGCATCAAAGAGAATTAAATTGGGAAACGACACAAATTAAAATTACTCAATTCCTCTGTCTTCATAAAGCTGCTGATAAATATTAACATGTCTCTCAATGAGGTACCGAGAGAAAGAAAATAATTAACCTGTAGTTTCCGATTAAACTACAAAGCGACTGACACTCATTTGGCTGTAGAATTTCAACGGCAAAAAAATAAATGATAATAAAAAAAAAATCTTTAACTTGAAAGAATATACTTTATAATTAACACATAATTTGGGCTATTATGTGAGAACGGCATTTTATTGCAGAATTAAAATTGTGGTGGAGTTTAGAAGTTATATTGTGAAGATTACTAGCATATCTAAAAGTGAATGAACGGGAAATTTTCATTTTAATAATAATAGGTAGACTATATACTCAAAGCCAATGCCACTTTTTTATAATAGAAATAATTTTTGCACTAACAATAATAATAATCAAAGCGATGTTTTATTAACCTATGTACACTGTACAGCTATAGACAAAACTTTTGACGCTTGTCTTGAGAGAATATTTCCCATATTTGAAGGGATGTCCTCTTGTGTGTAATATCTATAAGCGAAAAAAAAACTTTTTAAAAACATACTTTTCTTAAACAATTCGTATTAAGAAGTAAAAAATAATTTTGTTTATGAATGACTGAAAAGAAAAGCATGGGGTGCGTTCTCATATACAGTCGCTATATAAATTCTTCAATTAGCGAGTACCATGATTTTCTTTTTAGTCATTCATAAACATAATTATTTTTTAAACTTTTAGTATGAATTGTTTAAGAAAAGTATGTTCTCAAAAACTTTTTTTAATTTATTTTTTCCAGTTACTTCGGCGTTCGAATACTTTTTCCCAAGCTGAACTTGTCACCCAAATGCTAAATCAGTCTTCAGTCAGTCAAACACAATATCGTTGCGGGCTAGCATGTATTTTAGGGTAAAGAAATTCTTATTTAAAATATAAAATATGCTTTTAAAATATATAAATACATACAAATATATTAAAGTAAAAATGGAATATTGTATTGTCACCCGACTTACGTTGCTGTGCAAAATTTCATCATTGTATGACGTCGGGAAATGAGTTATATTACGATTGCAAGATTTGAGGACACCACGAACAATTGTGAACTAAAGAAAAGTATGTAAAAAAAAAAGTTAATATTCCATTCGGTTACAAAAATATTCCCCTTCAAAATAAAACAAGAGATTCCAAACGTGTGCAATGGGTGCGCAAGGGATTTCTCAAAGGAAGTAAGGGACTCATAGAAATTCTTTTAAATAAAGTGAGTCGAAATGAGCATAATATTAACTATACTATTTCCATACAAAATTGTTTGAAAGAAGTGCACATTATGTACAATCAGATATCACATAGGATGTAAGGTTCATTCAATAAACTTTGTAAGTTGAGTGAAATATGAAATACCTGACTAATTATAATTAGGGTATTTATTTGGAATGGAGTTGCGTTGTTTATGATGTTACTGAAAAACAGACTTATAGAAAGATTTGGAAATTTTGTGGAAATTTTCTAATTACTACAGTGGAAAATTTGTAATTAAAGCATACCATACGTCACAAATTGATCTGTAAGGTATAGGGTAAGTAACTTCCACTCTTACACAGGATGTATCTTAATATGTGGGACAAATTTCAAAGACGAATTTCTGACATCAAAACAATGAAAAAAGTTCATACAAACATGCGACCGATTCCGCTTCGTTTTCGAGATACAAGGATTTCAACTTGGACTCCTGTCACTGGTAAGGGCAATAAATATTTCGTCATAAGTCAGAAACGATGCATTAAAATAAAATTTAGTTTTCAGAAAGTGATTTCCAATAATTCGGTGAATATTAGGAGTTAGAAATATGATTCTAATGGGTTGTCAGTGTGGCTAACCTGGCATATTGTTTATTTTTTTTAAAAATGGCACCACGCACGTTTATTGGATATATGGTATCATCTAGTGATGACAAATATAATATGTGCAATACAGAACCCAGCGTTGCAAATTGTTAATATATGACGTAAAACGTTTAAAATGGGAATGCGGAATAGTTCACCTCGTATATCATTCATAGTTTGCAACTATGCTTCCCCTGCTTTGTATATTATGTTTGCCATTATTAGAAGATACCATATATCTAATAAACTGGCCAAAAAAATAGTGCCAAAAAAAACGATATACCAGGTTGGCAGCACTGACAACTCAATAGAATCATATTTCTAACTCCTAATATACACCGAATTATTGCAACTCACATTCCAAAAACTACATTTTATTTTAATGCATAGTTTCTGATTTATGACGAAATATTCATTGTATTTACCAGTGACAGGAATCGATTTGGGGCTCCAAGTTGAAATCTTTGAATCTCGAAAACGAAGCGTAATCGGACTCATGTTTATATGAACTTTTTTCATTGCTTTGGTGTCAGGGATTCGTAAGTTAAATTTGTTCCTCATATTAAGATACACTCATTTATGGGGACAGTCAAATCCAGTTTATGAAAACGAACATAAAAAACTGCTGCATAGAATGTTATATATAAACATAGTGTTTTGATGATTCTGTGTAACAAAACCGCTCGAGCTTTCAGATTTGTTTCTTTCTAGTATAATGGAAAATGAAGATGTAAAGTCTACTTTCAAAGTATGTCCCTTCCATAAAAAATAATCACCATACTTACTGATTTAAGTCCAAACGAAAACGTGGATAAAAAGAGTCTGTAACAAAAAAGTGCATTTGCTAAAAAAAAAATGTATACATTTACAAAAATAGGTTTCAAGAAATTATCCCATTGAAACAATCCTCGTAATTTACAAGCCTATTAACTATTCCACCTCTTCATTACCACACGTAATAATATGTGGTTTGCGAGATAGTTTGGAAACAAGTTATGTCCATAATTTTAACACTCTACTTGTGAGATAAGAGCAAAATTATTTTCGGTTTTAAAATTACTCAAAGGTAATAGTTTTGTCTTTCTTTTTGTTCAACGAAATTCCAGAGTAATGTTCAATATTTGACAAGTCTCCATGATTATTTTAATTTCTTTCCTATTTTCCAAACTCAGATTAGATAATCCAAACACAACACTTTTAAACTCTCACAAGTAAACCTATCGATCGTTCACATTACTTTTCCGACCAAACTTGGCTGAGGAGCAGGGTACATCAAGAAATTTCCAGAAGGAATTTTGAATTATGGCCTTTAGGCATCTAAGGCTCAGGGATGAGTTCCAAGAAAATACTTAAGTGTGAAAGCTGACTTAAATCCAACATTTAAGACAAAAATGCGAAATTACTGTTGCAAGATTAACCTTCAGTCTAAAAGTGTATCACACTCAAGTGTAAGAATTTAAGACAGGCATCTCTCATACTTAAGTTAAATTTAAGCTGTACACTATATCTTCTTGGCCCCTTTAAAAAAAAAAGGATTTGCACACCATTTCTTGATTAAATAAGTAATAAAATAATCTGCATTGCATGTTTCAATAAATTTAAGAACGTGAAACAAGTTATAAATGACAGAAACTACTCAAATTAGTAGCATGCTTTATCTCAATTCGCGATGTACTTATCACTATTTGAAGTGATCCCTTTGTGTTGTGTTGTAGTTGCGTGGCGTAGTTGGTTAAGGCGTTCTAGAATAAAAGTTTTATACTTTCAAGGGTCATGGGTTCGAATCCCACGCAAGGGAGATTATTTTTTACTTTCAAGTAACGCAAAATTGACTTGATTGTATTTGTTGTAACTTAGTTTTTAGCCTTTTACTTGCTTTTCTGTTACTACGAAATATTAAAATTGGTTAATATTGCAGATCACTGGAAACGCATGTAAATGCCGCGTTTGACGTGCCTATATAATATACCTTATAATATTCCAAAATTTAATAGGTAAAAAATAAGAAATTATTAAGAAATTGTGAGTTAAGTTCAGCACAAGCGCGAAGACGGAAAAGCAGGGTTCAACCTGGTATTTTTATATTGCATTTTTTTTTTATTTTCTTCAGATGTGTGATTGCTTGAATTATAATTTCTAAAGTATAATAATAATATCATTATTATCTTATTAACTGCAATTAGCAAATCACCAAGCGTGTTTGGAACACTAGAAAAAATAGTGAGTAAGGAATATTGTCCAGAATTGATATATTTTCCGTTTATTGCAGGAATAGCAGAAATGATTTAAAAATATTATTAGTAGAAACATCTGTGCATATTCATAGCCTATCTACGGCCATGGAAAGAAGAATAAAATAAGGTAGAAGTAGGCCTACATGACTTGAATTTCTGAAATCACGGCCTGTTAATTTACAAACCTTAAATGTCATACTAATGATTGCATAACACGCTTAGTATTTCAGTTAAAAAATTAAAACAGAAACTCTACTGCTGATGAAGCAAAATCAAACTAAAAAGAGAAAAGAAGTACAATGTATAAAGTTAAGTAGTCCCCGATGACAACGTAATAAAGTGAGTATAACTGAAAGAAAGGTTGTAGCGACAAATTTTACATTGTTAAGGGTAATGGAAGTGAAGGCGAAGAAAATAAATAAAGGCTATCTGAGACGAAAATAAAATCTGCGTAGAATATCAAAATTTACAGAAGTGCGTTAGACGTACAGAGATTGTGATGTCATCAGATTGAAAACGACCTTGTAAATCGAGGTTCCTAAACTCTAATCTGAAATCAGTTTCTCTACCTGCTTCCGTTTAGGCGCTAGACTGTGTTAGAGATAAAAATAAAAGTGGTCCAAAAATGTTGGGG